>QXVZ01033158.1:0-10194 GCA_008931825.1 Phallusia fumigata
TTCATGTTGACATTCCTTGCAGCTACAAAACTTTAATTCCTTCGCCAAATCTTGCCTATGAATGTATGGGAGAAGGCAAGTATGTTCACATGCCCAACTGGATATCATCATTAAAATCTGTATTGGGTTATTATTTTAGCAGCTTGTCTGGCTGTGTACCCTATTGTTTGGTAATAAATATAGATGGTTTGCCTTTGTTTCGGCATTCACCTAACTTCAAGTTATATCCAATCTTGGTGTCTGTATACAAAACAAAGATGCGGCCGATTTGTGCAGGTATCTATTGCTCTGAAATGTCCTGTTACCGAGAAATGCCAGATCCCAGAACTTTTTTGTCGAAGTTTTTGGCAGATCTAAAAGAACTGATTTTCAATCCCATTGTAATTAATGGTGTACACTTCAATCTCAGCAAAAACTGCATTTTTGTTTGCGATGCTCCAGCCAGGTCATGTTTAAAAAAAATCAAGGCACACACAGGTTACAACAGTTGTGAGCGATGTCTCATTGTGGGAAAATATGATTCTTTATCAAAACATGTATGTTTTTTGGAAACTGGTTGTCAGCCAAGAACAGATGAAATGTTTGCATCCTGTTCATCCTCTTCTCACCATAATGGTGGTACTTCTGTGCTAATGGAGTTTGGAATCCCTATGGTTTCATGTTTTGTATTAGACTACATGCACCTTGCCTGCCTTGGTGTTATGAAGCGTTTACTTTCCTTTTGGAATGGATCTCCTCGGTAATAAACATTCTTACTGGTTATTAACTAAGAATGTAGTCAACAAAAATTAATTACTTTATTTTTTTGCAGAAAAAGACATGCACAGCTTTCTAGTTTTTCCATTAGACTTCTCAGTAGTAAAATCTATGAAATAAAGAAATATGTCCCGAAAGAATTCAACAGAAAACTTAGGCCCATGGCAGAGTTAAGTTACTGGAAGGCAGCAGAGTTTCGAATGTTCCTTTTGTATGTTAGCATTGTGATTCTTAGGGACAAATTAGTCTTAACAAGGGAAAAATATAAACATTTTATCAAGTTCAGTATTTCTATGAGAATATTGCTTTCACCATGTGTCTCGGATACAGACATTAATATGTCTCGTAAGTTTATGAAAGATTTTTGCATTGATTGTCCCAAATATTACCTTGATGGATTCATGTCGTACAATGTGCACAGTTTAATCCATTTGCCAGATGATTGTGATCTTTATGGTTCTTTAGAGCTAATTAACTGTTTTCCCTTCGAAAGCTATTTGGGGATTTTAAAACAATGTTTGCATTCCGGTTACAAGCCGTTTGAACAAGTGGGAGCACATGCCTACAACCAGAATGAGCATATTTTAACATTCACAAAGAAAGAACTTTTGTCATTACCTCCTGGTTGTGTTTTTAAATGCAATGGAAACGGAATACCATTGCCTGGGTATGAAGGAACAAATGTGCAACATTATAAAAAAGCTAAGTTGTCGAATGGTTGTGTTGTTTCTGCATCAAATGTTGCAGATTCCACCATAAAAATGGGATCAGTAATTGCTAATGTAAATGATATTGTTACAATTGATGCATCCAAGTATTTTGTGGTTAAAAAGTATTTGAAAATTAAACAACTGTTTAAAACACCGGTTTCATCTTTTACTGTTGGAATTTTTGTTGTTTCTAATTTAAACGATGTTTATGATCTTATGCCATTTGATTTGTCTATTGAAAAATGTTTTTTATTGCCTTATGGCAAAAAGTTTGTCGCAGTGGAATTACTTCATTAGGTTTCTTACCAATTAAATAAAAATCTATAATAAACTACTTGCATAGAGTTGTTTATTTTTAATCATTTTAAACTGTGCTTGTTTGCAGATTTATAAAGTTGAAAAATGAAAAATTTTGTATGTGTGAGGTTTGTCCNTGGTACAAATTTCATTGTTGCAATAAATTTAGACAATCGTTCAGCATACTCAACCTTTGGTATATCCGGGATGGGTTCTTCTAAGAACTCTCCTGGTAATCGTAGAGTATTTCCGAAAACTAACTCAGCAGGGCTGCAATTGATATCAGATTTCAATGTTGCTCTTAAACTCAGTAAAATCAGTCCCAAATTTGAATACCAGTCATTCGGGTAGTTTTGAGCTCGAAGGGCTGCTTTTAAGGTACGATGTTGTCGTTCGATGTACCCATTACTAGCTGGATGGTACGCAGTAGGTTGCTGAAGTTTCGCCCCCAAAATGTTGCATAAATCTGCCCATAACGATGAGGTAAACTGGGCTCCTCTATCAGTGGAAATTCTACTAGGACAACCAAATATTGATATCCAATCTAAAATAAAAGCGTTAGCACAAGTGCTGGCAGTGATATTTTGTAAAGGAAAAGCTGTGTGACGTCCAAAATTTTAGGACCATTCACGGCATAGGCTTACACTAAGCAAACCTAGGCTAATGCCTTCGTTGGTACCATCATCGGGTACAATGAGTCAGAAATTCACAACTGTCCTCAAGACTGCACAAACTGCGGTTTCATTCTGCCAGTGGTTGATGTGATGGCGCCAGAAACGCTATCTGACAAGGAAGTCGGTGGATTGATTTCCATGACAATTGAACAGCCACTGTGATCTTGTGCAGATGTGGTTGCCAATTAACAAATAATTTCACAGATGGTGCCTGCCCCTGGCCCAATGCAATGCTTGCATACATATGTTTTTGAGATGGTGATCCCTGATATAGCTGGTCAGAATGGAGATGACCATGGAGAATCAGACTCTTCTGATGTTTGCACATATCTTCGCTGACACCAACAGGGCAGGTGCACAATCAACCACATAGGATACATTATCATCCTTTTCACTGCGAACAGTGAAGAGTGTTGCAGTATCATGACCTCTTATCCATGACCAATGGTGGTGATTCGATTGTCTTTTCTTACGATTAAGAATCACATTCAAAGTTTGATTTTAAGATTCATGGAGACAGGGCACAAAGTGTTTGATTTGTTTGAACCAGTTTTGTGTTGGCGTAACTGGTTGAAATGGCACCTGAAAGTTTTTCTAAAAACACCTTTTTGGGTTAGGAAATGTCCAACACACATTCCAGCTAGTATTTAAAATTTCACAAAAAGACTCAAGCAACTTATACAATTTTTAACCCAATAACCAATTTCTCAATTCCGTTTTTCACAATTAAACCACCAAGTTCTTTAATGTTTTGCAGGGTGTCTATTTGTACTTAATTTAAAAATTTATGATTTTGCTTTCACAAGAACTTATTAAGTTAAGTTTTATGCTATAAAACCACATAAAAATGGACTCTTCTATACGCTTCACTTTGTGAACTGCACTTGCGACACGATACGACACAAATCGCATGGTTACTGCGCAAGATGTGTTCTGATTGGTTAAACAAAAGGTGTCCTATGATTGGCTCTAATTGGTAGACAGCCGCGAACTTCCGCCATTGTGATTGGCTTAAAAAGCCCCATTTGCGAAATGTATAACATTTTGGAAATATGCCTACCGGTTGGGATGCGCCGTAATCGGTTTTAGTATTATATTGTAATGACCACGAGTTGATACGACCGCGATGTATGCACAACATTGTAATACAAGCTACAATAAACAAGAACAATTTAGAACTATTGCATTATAGTATACGGACTACGGAGTGCACTATGATTGCATATAATTTGAGTTTTTTTAAATGCTTGTTGACCGCGGTTTTATGTCACGTGACTCTTTTTAGCCAATGAGTGATGTTGCTCGTCGGCAGGCTTGCTCATCAAGAAAGGTAAGAGCTGTTTGTTCGAACAGTATGATGTGTTTTGTAGGTTTAGGCTACCGCTTGTAATATTTACACTACTTGCCTTGTCTGTAAAGATAAACCTTATGGTGATCTATCGCGAAAGCAAAAATGGCTTCGCCGGAAAAATGCTCAGCAATTTTGTGAGCGTCCAAGCTGCAATGAAAGCTTTGTCTCAAGTTCACAAACTATGATTTATGATAATGATAAGTCAAACTTTCCTTGTCAAGACCATGTGTCTACACTCATCATGTCTTCAAATGATGAATTTAAAGATTCAGCTGTTGTGACAGATGATGTACAAGATGTAGTACAGAGACCGTTAACAGTAACTGAATTAATCACTGATTGGGCTTTATTACAAGTGAATGTACCTAAAAGTGCTGTAACGGCACTTTTAAAGTCTTTGCAACAAGTTCATGTTGACATTCCTTGCAGCTACAAAATCCGCCAAATCTTGCCTATGAATGTATGGGAGAAGGCAAGATGTTCACATGCCCAACTGGATATCATCATTAAAATCTGTAATGGGTTATTATTTTAGCAGTTTGTCTATTGTTTGGTAATAAATATAGATGGTTTGCCTTTGTTTCGGCATTCATCCAATCTTGGTGTCTGTACACGAAACAAAGATGCGGCCGATTTGTGCGGGTATCTATTGCTCTGAAATGTCCTGTTATCGGGAAATGCCAGATCCCAGAACTTTTTTGTCCAATATTATGGCGATGAAGGTGCAAGAACAGTGCTCGAATTCAGCGACTGACAAACAAATACAGTTCGTATCCAAAGTTCAATTGTGATCACAGCAGTGCGAGATTATACAGAAAGAGAACAATTCGAGAACAGTTTGAGATTTCTGAAGTTCACAGTACCTAGGTGTTTGGCACTATGGTGTTGGTTTTATCGTCTAAACATTCAACAACAGTAACAAATGAAATGGTTACTAAAACGCTCCACATGGCTAGACATTAACAAAGTTGCAACTTGCTGACATACAAACAATTAGACTTAGTCGATTCTAACAGATTACTGCACCTAAACATAAAAACTGCACTTTTAGATCAACATTTGGCTAAGTCCAAGCACGTTGTAGTCACATGACACATATAGAGGAAAAGATTGGCCCAAAACTAACAAAGACCAATGCACATGGGAATTAACTTAACGCACAGTTGCACTTGGGAAAGGAAACATAGAAATCATATTTAAATATTGTGAATTTGTCCGTAACAATGTATTTTTTTTGGAAACTGGTTCTCAGCCTAGAACAGATGAATTGTTTGCATCATGTTCATCTTCTTCTCACCATAATGGTGGTACTTCTGTGGTGATGGAGTTTGGAATCCCTATGGATTTATGTTTTCTATTGGGCTACATTGTAACGTTATGTGCTTTAGATTATGGTATTGTTATGGATTTGATATTTCGCTTTAGTGGAACTTTTCCATGACGTATGTTGTAAAATGCTGTTTACTTGTTTTTATTATCTAGTGTCCATTGTTTTAAATGCTGCATGTTTCCAGCGCGCAAAAGCCAAGTGGTTCTTGAGTTTTAAACCCTATGGTCCGCTGAATAATATTTTATGTTAAAGAGTAGCGGTAAACAAAAATAGTCCCTTGATGTCACGTAACGACCCATTCGACCGGACAAATAGCCTTTCAAGTATTGTTGTCCATATTTCAAGTACCGTAGAAACGTAGCGTTTGTGTTTACTTATTGTTTTGTGTGGGGCAAGCAAATAATGGTTCTCTGACGATGTTAGCCCTTTTGTCGTAGTTTATTTTATTGTATGGTTAGAGAAAATAATTTAATTGTTAGTTGTAATGGTTGGCGTACAAGATAGCAAGCCTAGAGCCGAGTCTTTCATTCTACCAATTTCAGTCCTAAAAATCAGTCTAACTTGAGTCTGTGAATTCTATCTTCCAATTCGTCAAAATTGTACGGGTTATCAAGCGTTTACTTTCCTTTGGAATGGATCTCCTCGGTAATGAACATTCTTACTGGTTATTAACTAAGGATGTTGTCAACAAAAGTTAGACAGTTAAGAGGAGGTATAGACATAAGGAAAAAACTTCAAACATGTTCAAAAGTGATTAATTGTTCTATGAGGATAGTTGTTTGTGGGAATTGACAAAAAGTGTCTCCGACAATGCTCTTTTTCCCAAATTTAGAATCAGTCTGCATTATGGATGGGGGTACTCTAAAAACTGGCTTATGAAAAATGTTTGCTTGATGTCGTAGAATGTGAACGGTTTAATCTATTTGCCAGATGATTGTGATCTTTATTGTTCTTCAGAGCTAATTAACTGTTTTCCTTTAGAAAGCTATTTGGGGATTTTAAAACAGTGTTTGCGTTCCAGTTACAAGCCGTTTGAGCAAGTGGGAACACATGCCTATAACCAGAAAATATTTTAACATCCACAAAGAAAGAACTTTTGTCATTACTTCCTGGTTGTGTTATTAAATGCAATGGAAATGGAATACCATTGCCTGGGTATGAAGGAACAAATGTGCAACATTATAAAAAAGCTAAGTTGTCTTTTTGAATAATGACATTGTAGCTTGAAAAATGTGTGGGGTTTGTCAATGATTTGAAGTTGACGCATATTGTCTTGTGGTAACATTGGTCAAAAAATGGTGTCCAATCACTGAAGAATAAATTTATGGGATCTGAATCTGACACTGCTGGTGTATTGAATAAATTTAATAATTGCTGTTGTTTTAGAGTGAAACATGACAGTTAATTGCGTGTTTGTGTCACATTTCATTTTACTGGAAATTTGATATTGTTTACATTGTTCTGTCCTTTGCTGTATTTTTTTGCAATAAGTTCTGAATTGTGATGTCTCCAACAACTCCTACAAGGAAGGCTGGACAACATACCCAGCCAGCTTTGATGAGCAAGATTGAGGCTGTATTGAACCAAACGAAAGAAAACAACGCAAAGATAAATGTAATGATGGAAGAGATTCAAACTGTCAAAAAAAGAATTTCTGTCTGAAAAATATGACTGTATTTAAAAAAAAGTAACAACAAATGAAGAAGAACTAAGAAAGGTAAAAACAGAAAATGCAACACTAAAGAAAGACATTGAAGGAATGAAAAAACAATTAAGTGAAAGCAAAAATGAAACAAATGCACTTGAGCAGTATGGACGTAGAGATTGCTTTGAATTTAAAGGCATCAATTACAACACAAAGTACCGACGAAATTGTTATTGCAGTGTCTAAGCAAGTTGGTGTGACAATCACAAAGGCTGATATAAGTGTGTCACATAAAATTGGAATGGTCAAAAATGCCCACCGCAAAGAACCACCAACTACCATTGCCAGATTTACAACAAGGAGATTTCGGGACCGAATATACAGCAGTAGAGGGAAGCTTCGACAAGCCAGACTAGAAAACAATTCAAACATTTTCATCAATGAAAGCTTAACAAAAATGAATAGTAAACTGTTCAACTGCTGTCTATAGTACAAAAAAGCTGCCAAGTTCAAATACATTTAGACGAAAAATGGAACAATTCTCTTAAAAAAAGGTGATGACAGTCCAACCATTGCCATTCGGACTACATATGACATGGCTCTTCAAAACATTCCGTTTATTGATGCAGAATCCCCAAGAAACCTCCACACTTAACGTAGGCAATGTATGTATGTCAATGTGCCTTTTACTTGCCATCAAATGTTTTGTATTGTAAACTGATTTAATTTAATTGAACACTAAACTTGGAAATGACTGACAACATGGCAACATGTTTTGATATGCCTGAATATAATTCTCTAATTTATACAGTGACTGGTCATGATATTGTGTTAATTCACTTTAATGTAAGGAGCTTACCAAAAAAATATGATGTTTTGGAAGAATTTATTAATACCTGCAATTTAAAGCCAGATGTCATTGCCATTTCCAAAACCAAACTTAATGACCAAACCTCCTTAAATGTGGACATATCTGGGTACAAGTTTGTTCGGCATGATTCTGAAACAAATGCTGGTGGGGTTGGCCTGTACATAAAAGATTCACTTGCATTTGCAATCACCAACATACACTTTATTACAATGCCAAAATGTGAAAACTTGTGGATTAAACTGCAGTTACAGCACAAAAAATATGCAATAATAGGGGTAGTTTACAGACATCCAAATTACAACATTTCCGAATTTCAAGACAACCTAGAAAAATGCATGTTTGCTTTAAACCAAAAGAAAAGTTTGTTCTATATCCTTGGTGATTTCAATATTGACCTTAATGCTGATAACACACAATGCAACAAATACAAGGATATGCTAGAAAGTCTAAATACAAAAGTACTGACCAAAACATATTCTCATATAGCACCTTCACTTANTTTCAAGACAACCTAGAAAAATGCCTGTTTGCTTTGAACCAAAAGAAAAGTTTGTTCTATATCCTTGGTGATTTCAATATTGACCTCAATGCTGATAACACACAATGCAACAAAAACAAGGATATGCTAGAAAGTCTAAATACAAAAATACTGATCAAAACATATTCTCATATAGCACCTTCACTTGCAAGATCAGCTATTGATCACATATATACTAACAATGACACAGGGACACACATACCTGTTTTAGTAGAATTCGACATATCTGACCATCTTCCAATATTTGTAATCATCAAGCACACACCACACAAAACAGTCACCAAACTTCAGAAATTTAGAACCTACAAAAACTTCAACTTACAAAGCTACTTCGAAGATATACTGCAAATACAAGAAAACATTACACAATATTTATCTGTTGGAGAAAGACTAACACAAGTAATATTTCTTTTACAAGGGAACATAAACAAGCATGCACCATATACGTCAATGCCAAAAAAGGAGCACAACAAACACAAAAAAACCATGGATCACAAGGGCTATCCTAAATTCTATTGCAACCAAAAACAAAATGTACAAAAAAACACTCCGCACAAACAACACTGGTATAAACACAACATATAAAACATATGCAAAAATACTCAAAAATGTCATAAAGAAATCAAAACAAATTTACTACACACAAGTTTTTACAGCAAATAAAAACACTCCTAAGAAAACTTGGAAGATAATACAAAACATCACATTACACAAAAAAACTGAATATGACAAAATAACAGAAGTTGTGAAAAACTCACAACACATCACAGATCCCATATTAATAGCTAATACATTCAACATTTACTTTTCCACAGTTGGTAGCAATATGGCAAGCAAAATTTTGCCTACATCACAATCGCCCACATCATTTCTTCCCTATCTCACTTCAAATTCATTTTCATTTGCACCTATAGACACAAACGAGGTTTACAATGTTATATCAGCACTAAACGAAAGGAAGGCCCCGGGAGCAGATGACATACCAGTAAAATTACTCAAACTTGCAGCACCATATGTCTCCTCTTCTATGTGACATATTTAATGAATGTGTTAATTCCAGTATTTATCCAAGCTGCTTAAAATTGGCCAAAGTCATTCCCCTGTTTAAAGGGGGGAATTCCCAAGAAATGTCCAACTACAGACCTATATCTCTCTTGCCAACAGTGTCAAAAATATTTGAAAGAATAATACACAACAGAATGATAAATTACCTGAACAAATACAAACTCATTACCAAGTTTCAGAATGGCTTCAGACCCAAACACTCCACAAATTTAACCATTGCAGAAATCCATGACAAACTTATTCTAAATTGTGATAGTGGCAACATAACTTGTGGAATCTTTTTGAACTTAGCAAAGGTGTTCGACACTGTTGACCATTCTATAATGCTGCAAAAATTAGACTGCTATGGTTTCGGAGGTCATATTCTGGAATTTTTCAAAAGTTACCTATCAGATCGGAAGCAATTCACTCACATCTATCCAAACCATGATTCTGGCTAACAAAGCGTAATTTGCGGAGTTCCACAAGGATCTATTTGAGGGCCGCTGCTCTTCATCTTGTACATTAATGACTTACCAACAGCATCTAGATTCAATACAAGATTATTCGCTGATGACACATTCCTTTGGATGTCAGATAGCAACTTTTCTGTGCTGCAAGAAAATGCTAATGACGAATTTGGCAAGGTAGATAATTGGATGCGAGCTAATAAGCTTTCATTAAACTACAAAAAAACAAGTTCATGATATTTACAAACAAAAGACACGACCTTTATTCTTTCAGAATAACTCACAGACAAAAAACTATAGAAGAGGTACAAACAGTAAAATACCTTGGCGTGATTTTTGACAACAAATTAAATTTCAATCCCCACATTCAATTCCTTTGCAAAAAAATAAGTCGCAACATTGGCATTCTTGCAAAATTGCATGCAATTTTGCATGTTTCCAATTTCCAACTCTTCGTGCCATATATTACTCATTGGTACATCCACACCTTCTGCATGGAATAATTGCC
>QXVZ01033159.1:0-25490 GCA_008931825.1 Phallusia fumigata
GACGCTTAGTTTTTCCCACACACTGAAAGGCAACGAAACTTTTATTTGCCACACACCGATCGTGTTGTTGCCGCCCGGGTAAAAATGGCGGCAAAATCGAGTGAATAAATTCTGCGTTTAAGACTAAACAAAATGGTAAACCTAATTCTACATATATTAGATTGGTAGTAAGAGATCTAAATAAACTCAGCCCCATTGGATGTTGCAAAACTTGTTAAAAACGTTCACAATACATGCTACCCAGCACACTATAGATTTTGGTACATTTTATTTGTAATTTTAAAAACTTCAATAAGGAATAAGCTTTGTATTTCGCGTATTCAACATGAAACCCCTGAAGGGTGAAATCGGTCACTTTTTTGCCTAAATGTGCTATGTAACTGCCACGACAAGTTTCAAATTTTTAGTTTTTCGAACAGCCACGAAATCGACAAGTAAATTTACAGCAACGACTGATATTCCCAATTAAACCGGTTCGGAAAGGGGCTTAAAACGTTTCTACACAACGTACAGGCTTCGTGAGCCCGGAAGTGGTATCAACGGCCTTCCAGTTAAACCACACCCTCGAGATACTCAATCCTCGGTTTCGTTCGATCGTTGTACAACAGTTTGATGTTTTCGTAGGTAACCGTGCACTCGTGTGATTAGCGGACAGCATTTGAGACGGGCCGTCTGTTTGGCACAATACCAATTCCGACACAATAAACGTCATTGTGACGTGTCAGAGGCGTGCGAGGTGAATCGGTTTTGTCAACGTCGAGTCTTCGGGGCACAAATAAAAAGAAACCACGTGGAAATTGGGCCTAAATTAAAAAAGAGAAAAACTGTAGTGCTTTTTTATTTGATAAATTAAGTAAAAAAAACAAGTTATGAATAAATCGGAAAATTGGAATTAACTTGCCTCCTTAAAACGTATTTTTTCAATATGGTTGACCTTGACCTAGTGGGGCCAAACTGGCCAATGTCAAAAAGCTTGTCAATTTAAAAGGCTTTGAGTTGAAAGCAATTCCATGGCCTTTAAAGACGAAAAAACGACATGGTGGTTCAATGAATTCTTTTATATTTCAACAAATAATAAACAATTGCCAATTACAAAACAATAAATATGATAGTTCCATTGTTAAAAGCATTATGATGAAACATGAAAAGCCCAGTTTGAAATGCATTATCCAACAATGTGGAGCTTAATCGAAGCTTTCCTGTTTTGTTTCTGTTTTGTTATTACAGCAGACGTATAAAACCAACAACCAGCCATTAAGGGTACGACCGCCGTGGATTTAACGCCATCGAATCCGGAAAAGCATCTGTCATCGCTTTCAGATGAAATCTATAACTGTTTCATGTGTGGGGGGCGTGGGTTCTGTTTTTATTGCACCCCCCTTGTGGTCTAGAGATAATATCATGTTACCCCTAATAATGGGACCAGTTTCGACGGGGTGAATACTCTAAAACACGTTTTGTTTTTACTGGAAAATTAGATATGTCACCAGAATTGACTTAAAAAGGTCAACGATGGAAATTGAAATGCACTGATGATGACAACAGCGATTGTTGAAACGCTTGCATAACAATGTATTCACTATGTTCAAGCTATCTGGCAGTTATGTGTAGCTACTTTCAAGTTCTTGCCTTGTGTACCCAAGGAAATTGAATTGCTACATAAATTTAGAAATGTTGGATCACCCAATATTCATATACAAGCAGCAACCGAAATATTGTAAATTTTTCCAAGAAACTGCAACTTGGGTGGCATATACAGGCAACCCCGCCAAAATTTCTGTGTTTATTTTTCTTCCAAATCTCGCACAAAAGAGAGACAGGCGCCTACGAAATTCCCGTTTTGTCCTGGTAACCGTGTGGGGCTGTAAAAATATAAATATCCTATAAACGGCCATTATCGGCCATAAGATTCACTTCCGTTTCTGCCATGGCTGAATCCGCTTTTGTTATGGCCAATTGCCTTGAAAAACATTTTATTTGTAATATCCCAAAATAAACTCTGGTTAAACAAATACGGCAGTTTCTGGTTGAACTCTTGTTTAAATGAGAAAAACGATCTATGGATAATTTTGACTGCAGAAACTTCATTGCAAAAACAACTTTTCATTGTGCAAATGCTTTAAATGTTAAATTGCCGATAGCAAATTCAAATCAAAAGGAAGTGTTTAATTTTTAATTTGTGACGTCACGGTCAGCCTACGTTTTAGAGTTTTTAAGGCGAGGACATCATAGATGCGAAAAAGTCACGCTTTTCGACATGCCAAAGCTTAATGATGCAACTTGTCTATACTGAATGTGTCAAGCTATTTCTGTACTTGTGGCCACAACACCAGTTTATTTACTTTCCTGAATTAAAAAAAAATTGTTGGATTCGAACCCGCGACGCTTCAGAGATCAAAACCCAATAAAGATTTGGTATTTTATGTGCATGACGAACACCTTAGGTCATTTGCTCGCCTTTATCACCATTTACACCAGTGTTTCTTAACTTTTTTTTGATGCGACGCCTTAGGAAAAGTTAGTTGGACTTTCGACGCACCAGCGATAAGAATTTAATAAAACACGCTTAATATCAAAGTTGTATATTTTCAAACAAAAAAAGTCTAGCTCCTAAACTGAATTATTGTGCGACACTTGAAAAATTAAACTACACACCAGGGCACAATCAAGGCTTTGCGCTGCAGCGCCGCCACAAGTGGCGACAATTATTGAAACATACAAACCGCTGAGTGGCGCTATTTACAATAACATCGTCGGTTCGGTCACGGTCGATGAAACGCAAAATAAACACGTGATTGCGTGTAATTGTGACGTTAAGTGCTTGCGTGTGGTCGTAACGGTTTTGCGAATGAGCGCACGGAATTTGCCCGGAAATGAAAATTGTGCCACTGGTGGTTTGAGTGACGCTTAATTGATTGAGTGACGTGTTATCTTAAGCGGTCATGCAGTGTGTGGCCCTGGACTTTTACATTGTTCGTTTAATAGCACAGTATACGCCAGGCCTGCAAGAGTCGCCTTGCTGAATAAAAATGATTAAAAGACGAAATGTGATTCGGTACAACACCTCTTGTAGGCCTTGCGCACTGTGATTTGTATATGAGTGTGCCGTTATCGTTGTTTCTATCAGTTTTTATTAAGATAAAACAAAATGTTTATGGGTATCACAATTAAAGAACCGCTGGTTTAGACCTAAAAACAACGAATTAATCAAAATGCTTTTCAATTTGTGGGACAATAATTACAAAAAACAAGATAGTTTGTAGTAATCACTTTAAAATTGAGTCCTATACTAAAAATATACCCATTGGGGTGTTACTTGTTGTAAATGTTGATGACCTTGGAAGTTACACCATTTTTTCCACCACTACATTTGTATTGCGTGACTCTTGTAAATTATCGGGTAAAAATAGCGATTGTTATGAAACTGGCACATTAGGGAACAAAAACTGACGAAATATGAAAACACACTTGGTATCAACTACCGGCTATTACACAGAAGTTCTGCACCTGGCAATGTTTGCTGTTTATTCATGGTATCTTGGCTCGATAAGCAGACAAAGCAAACAATGATAGCCGATGCTCTTAGCAGCGAATGTCGGAGCTGGGCAGGATGTGTTGGTTTTTCACACCACGCCTTCTTGACATTTCACACAAAGCACTCAAAAACGAGCTGTCAAAACAAATTGGTCAAGTGCTTGGTGCAACCGTCTTGCCTTGCACTCGGTGGTTCGTGGTTCAAATCTTGTCTCGGTCACTCGGTTTCTCAGGAAACTTAAGCGGCGTTTCTCCAACCCAGTGGACATAATGGGTTGACCCAAATTAAAGTCACCAACGTTAAAAAATCGAAAACATCAAATACAAAATGACCAAGTGGAACTGTAATGAGGCAGGTAGCTCGACGGTGGGTTATGGCGAAAAGCCCAAGAGATAAAAATGAATAAAATAAACAAACAAACCCTAAATCGTTTATATTTGAACAAAAAACTAGAAGCCGAGTTGGTTCCATTGATTGAAGTTTTCTGTCTAAAAAATGCAAAATATCTCTCAAACTTTAGCAATCACTCGACATGTGAGAATATAACGAATTCGCAAGTTTCCATTCTTAGCTGATTAACGTCAAATTGTTTTGTTACAATGCCATATTCGAAACCATTGTTTCAAGTGTTCTTCAAGAGGCGAGAGACAATTCATTTATGTCGTAACAATCGCACAATGACTCTTAAGTGACGAAATAACAGTTGCCTGTCACTTACGACAATTTTCCTCGACAGTTTGAAATTTGATGTGCCAGAGCAGTTAGGAAAAGCATAAGAAATTGTCATATGCTAACTTTGAAATAAACGTTGGGTAAAGTTAACTGGCAAAGGATTTAAATGAAGTAACTAAGTAGATGTTAGGTAGATTATTGCTAAATTGAAAACAGAACTTCCAGAGATCTTGTTTGTAGTGAAAGCATTGTAATGCGAACGTTTCAACAATCGCTGTTGTCGTCATCAATGCGAAATGACAAGAAGCTTAAAACCATACGCAAGGGCGCCGGCAGAAGATTTTCCAGGAGGGGGCAGATAGTCATACATACATAATTTTTCATTTATGAGATTTTGTTGATAGACCATAAATTATTAACAAAGTACATTTTTGGAATTCCAGGGGAGGGGAAGTGCCCCCTCTTGCCCCTACGTGCCGGCGCCCATACGACCATACGTTACATACACATGGGATAAATAAGAAAAACTTGACGCATTTGGTGTCGCCAAAAAGTCAAAGACTGTTGCTGGTTTTGGATTTAACCAACTTGAAAATTTACTCAAGTTATTTAGATCCTTAAACAAAGATAGTAGTTGGAAACAGTTATGGACTTTGCATCGTGTTGCGATGTCTACTGCACCTCGTGTCGGATCTGGTATCTCAAGTTTCTTCGTCCGGGAGACACAGTTCCCTTCCATAAACCGAAGTACATCCTACCACTTGGTGTCGCGCAAATATTAATAGGTGAGATGAAGCGTTGTGTTCCCTTTAAAAAAAGTTGGGAACCACTGGTTGAGAATACTCCATATCTAAAAAGCAACTTTGATGCACGATGTTATTAGATATTTATGACGGAAATCGTACATGTAGATGTTATGACTTATTACAATGCGACGTCATTGAGTTTACTTACTGTGAACGCCAATCTAAATGAAAATTTATTATCTCAAAATTCGAACTTTTTACTCAAAGCACGGGACCTAAAAATATGTTCGAAAGTTTCGCAAAAAAATAATCTTGTATTGAATCCAATAAAAATACACCGCCCGGTTAGTTGTCTTCGTTCAGGAAAGCACGTTGTCATCTAAAACAGTGGCCATGTTTTTGTCTGCAGCATTTGTAGTGATCGTCCTTGACACTCTGGCCCTCTTCTGTCAAGGTCAGGGTTTCGCGTCACCAGCCCCATCCTTCCTGGGTAGCCCGGGGTTTCCCCTGTGGCTGTCCACTTTGGTAAGAGTAGTTGAGTTGCATAAAAGCTTTTGAATCTAAAGTGACTTTTTCGTGCAGTTTGTAGCGAGTGGCTGCTTCGACATTTCCTGCTACAAGCACAAAACACGATTTTCGGTAAGTTTGTAAAAAAAGATTTCTTTGTTACCAGAGAAAAATTTGGGAAAGTAAAACATTAACGTTTGGGAATAAAAGTCAGTTTATTAACGTGTCCAGCGTAAATTGGAAAATTTCCATTATTTAACGCGCTCAAAGCAATAGCACGTAGATTTCGTTGTTTGATTGACCACATGTAGTTTTGAAAGTTAATACAGCACCTTCAGTCAATCTAACCTTATCTTGTGTTATATAGTAACTAATCATGCAAATTCAGAATTGTCGTTAATGTAAATCAAACTCATGTTGTATTTCAACTATTTCCATTTCTCTAAAACTACTAAAGTTGTATACACACTATTACTTACATATCAAATGAGTATATGTATGAATAGCAAATATGTTTAACTAACATTACGATTTATTCTGCCAGACTGCCTTGGCCTTTGGCGTTTCAATCATTGCAACAATTCTTTCCATCACCTTACTGGCTGTGATGACGATGGCGATTGCGCAAGAGGTCAGAACAGAGATTCTTAACTTTTTTCGCTTCTGTATATTTCCGAAAAATCACCAACCAGTTCTCACATCCCCTTCTGTATAATTTCGAAAGGAGTTGTTGTTCGTTTGAACATTAAACATTGGTCTCTTCATAACCCACAACAAAACCAATGGTTCAAATAGTTACTCAAAGCTACTTGATAACGTCGTTATCTTCACGTTGCCGCACTAACGGCAATATCTCATGCCTTTATCAGTGGTGAAATAAATTTTGCGCCAGACATGCAGGTTTGAGTTATTGATGAAACGTTTGGTGAATCAAATTGTAAAGTTATAAACATTCCAAAGTATAATAACTACTTTTGGGTATTGTTCTCAATTGTAGTTGACAAAACTGCTTAAACATTCTGAAATGCTAAATTATTCCATGTTCTGTACTCCTTTTCTTGACGGACCCTTTTCTACATACAGCCAAACGCCGTTAGCCTACACTAGATTTCCGAATACATTTTTCAAGTTCCATTGTTTAAGTTTGTGAACTGGTAACAAACAGCAACACGTTGTTGCATTTAAATTTCAACTTGCTCATGTTATAGATGTAATCTGTATATCTGACCCTAATGATTTAGCATCCTAGGATCTTCCTGACTAAGAACCCCTGGGTTAGAACTACATCCCTCAACACCAAACTTTCCTCAATTAAAATATAAAATTCTCCCAGCTGACGTTTTACCATAAACATCTTAACTCGAGCGGTGTCGTCATCTCGTGCGTCATCTGCACCTTGGTGCTTGTGCAGCTAGCGGTGACGTCATCGTCAGCACTCCTGTGTTATCTGTCGCTGACGTCACACGACGACCGGTGGTTCACCGACCGGGTATTTCCTTAGCGTTGGATGTTTTTTGCTTGTATAATATTCATTTTGTGAGATTCTATTTGAATAAGATATTGGCGATGCCAAAACGTTTTAGCAAAATATATAACGTATCTTTTTGGGAGCTGAGTATTTAAATGTGTTTTTTAAACCAAATTAAGCGACCTCTTTGATACACAACGTCAAGTGCTGTGGAACTGCAGCAACGAGATTTTACAGATTTAACGTAGAAACATAAACCAGTGACGTCATTATCATGGCACGCAGCGTTCAAATTTTGGTATGATTTGTAAACTGACACGCTGCGTTCAAAAGGTTGGCATCCTCTGTCTTAGACAATTCGGTCGATTGCTTGCCCTCTCTACCTCGTTCCTTGTTTCGTCAGGGAACTCAATACGACGCCACAGCGACACCTGGTGTCAACAATTCCAACGCTAAACTGAGCGTGCCGAGCGGCCAACCGGCTTTTCTGTTTTACGCGCCGAGCAATGACGCAAACAAGTATACGTCAGCGTTCCGTGACGTTATGAAAGGTGTTGAGAAACGTAATGGTAAGGTTGTAGTAATATCGTTTTTGTACCCATTTCAATAAGTACAAGACAGAGGCTTGTTTGTGAATATTTGGGAATGTACAGAAATGACAATTTGGTTGTACATGTCTGAATCATAAAAATAGAAATATGACACAAACTAAAATGCGGAAAAACAAACCAATGTTTTTTGTTTGTAAACTACTAACAAACAGCCAAAGAAAAGACAATTTGTCACCACAAAGATTAACTGGATCTAGGTTGTGCATTTAAGCTTTAAATTAAAGAATAAAACTTTGTTTTTCTTTCTCAATTACAACAAATCACAGTTGCCAAATCACACGCGACAATTGATGAAGATTACGATGAAGAAACTGACGGAAGAAAAACGGCCGGTAAAAAAATCATAAAAACCTTTTAAAGTTTGGAGAACAAGACACGAACTTACAAATCAGCTTAATTACAAACATGCCAGAGAACTTGTATGTAGTGAATACATTATATTGCAAACATTTCGAAAATCGCTGTTGTCATCATAAGTACATAATGACGATAAGCCTATAACCCGAGCGTTTAATAGAAAATTGATTTTTGCAACTGTAGCGACCGATCACGTAGATGCTGGATCTAATACTGAAGTACTCCCTTTGGGGGAAGTATTAGAAATTTGAAGTGTTGAAGAGTTCACTTGTCATCACGTTTGTACGAAAAACGTGGCAAAAATGTTCATAATCCTACACAACTACTCTTCCACATGTTTCAGATTTTAGTGACGGGACCACAATTGACCAACTGGACACCGAGAATGCCAAAGCACCGGACAATTATCTCACAACACCGGCCAACATATGATATCACCTTGACGTCATATAGCGTATTCATTGTCACATATAAGTAGAATGACGCCTCTTGCAGGCCTGGCGTACTGTGATTCATAAGTAGAATACATTAAATACGATTTGAGACAAAAGTCAATAAAGTTTCGTTTTTAGTTTGTTTCGAAAAGACAAAAACTACGACGGTTGTTTAGATACCATGGTTTCAAAGTGCTTTGTGCGAAAAGATTTTGATTGAAACTACCATACTTTACTTCCATTTTTGATAAAGAAACATTTTAATCACACGCCACACTAAACTTGTCTTTATTGGAAATAAACTGTTGCGCACTATAGTAATTTCCGCAAGCGCTGATGCAAAAAAAAGGAATTTTGCTTGGACTAGATTATAAACAAGAGGATATATACATAAACACGGTTTCTACGAATTCATTTGGTCTATTAAATTCAAAACTTTTCGAGTGACAGACCGAACGGAGTAAACTGGGTTGCTTGTGACGTAACACTGGTTTTCGCAGGAGTGCGCGAATTGTCAGTGGCGCGGTGAGCGCTTGTTTGCTCAACAAATATAACAGAAGGAAGCTGAGACAAATATCCCGCATCCCATGCAGCGGGATAGGTCGGGCAGGATTTCGACAATAAACAAAAATATTCCCATCGTTAAAGTCACTGATAAAGCTATTTCCGAATAAACTGCGTTAGAATGTTGGTCGGTTGTTGTTTTCTCTTGGTGACATTTGTCAGATCAAGGTTGGTTATCCTGTGCACAATACACAATTAGAAATAGCAAATTATATTATTTATGTCAAGCCACCAAGTAATTGTTAGCCCAAATTGTTAGATATACATTTTACCAAGTAATTGTTAGCCCAAACTCCAAACTGTCATTAAAATAAATTTAAAAATTGTTGTATTTCAATCATAACCCTTCCTTTGCAACTGCTACTGACGTTTGCGCAGCATCAAATGTATGTCTAATTTTCACATGCATACATTTCACGGTTTTAAATAGTCTCAATAAGAGGGGGGGGGGGGGGACTTGTGTGTAAAACATTTTCTACGTTCCGACAAACGCTGGTGTCATCATCAGGAATGACTTGGAAAATCTCGCATTTCTAATTAAATCACATGTATGTCTAGCAAATATGTCTATTTATCCCACTACAAAGGGCTGAAAGGACGTATGTGGTTGATCTGAATAAAAAGTGGAGAACATGATGTGTTGGGGTTCAAACGGTTGGTCATCTCTGTTTATCATAAAGCGTTTAAAGCCAAGCTTTGTTTGTGATATACGTTGTCGCGATAATATCATGCAAAACATAACAGCAACAACAAAAACAGGAACTAAAATGCAAATCGCAAAAATATGCGTCGCAACCATATATCACCTGAAAGGCCCCAAAAAATTTCTCATTAAAACAGTTTCACAAATAAATTTAAACTTAGTTGATACGTGTTGCATGTTGTAATCATTCAAACGCTTTTAAAGTGTCGTCATAATTACCTCACACTGACACCTTCTTATCACGTCACAATCTTGAAACGGTTTTGCCCCGACAAACGGGGGCGATCAAATAAACTTGTGATCAGTACACAAAAAATATTCCCAGACATTTGTTGCCTTTTTGACGATTTTCACAAAAAGAAACCAACACATTGTCAAGCATAATGATATCGTCATATTCAATGGATTTTTTGTGCCTAAAAAAGAAAAAAAATTAAAATAATAAAAGCAAAATTCTTGCCGCTTTTTTTGCTTAATGGGGAGATTAATGCGCATTTGCTTTGGAAAACCAACAACCAACTCTTTTGCCCAAGATATGATATTGCAAAATTGATACCGTTTATATTATTAAGTGGCTAGTTCAACCTGCATTTCCGTTTTGGAAAACTGCTAATGTAAACAACCGACCGTAGACAGCAATCGGCGCTGCAACAAAATAACAAACTCGTCTATTGCGAAACAATGGGAAAGTGTCGCGTGGCCGCGCGTAACAATGGAATAGAAGGATGTTTAATCGGAAAAGCAAATAGCGGACTGTGGGGAGGTCTACAAACATATCGGCCCCCCTTCGAGTACCCAAACACCCCCATGTGGGCCCCCGCTGGGCCAGGTACGCTATCCAGCAGCTTGCTGAGGCCACGTAGGCAGAAGTCCGGGAAACTGTGACGACAAAAAAGTTCTCTGTGACGTCACAGTTGGCATTGCGGTGAGTATAAACTTTGCACCAATGTGCAACTACAGAGCATTGGAAGAAGCTTTTCGAAGCTGAGTGTTAGGAAGCGAACTCCAGCGATGCCAGGAGGTTGCTATATTTCGCTGGGCATCGGCATTTTGTCGAGAAGTTGACGATTATTAGACGCTTGTGACACTACAGTGTAGGCTTGACAGTGCAGCGTAAAATTTTAGTTGGCATTCATGTATGAAAAGTGGTTGTTAATATTTGTCGGTATGAGGTTGATAATTTTGACAAGATAGTGTCATTGATAATCGAGAATATTGAGCAAGTGCAAGCGGTTACATGTTTCTACGTCATCTTTGCTGTATCGTAGAATGTAATTTAATCTGTGAACCATACAACAACAAAACAATTATTTGTTTGCAAGGCAATTTTATGTTTCTTGCAACTAACTTCTCGTGTTTATTTCATACTGACTTTCTACTTTTTGTAGACTCACTTATATTACTTGAATTACTCTTTCGAAGTTCTTTAAAAGATGAGTGCTGCAAATCCGAAACAGTCTCTTGATGACATTACGTCAACGCTTGTGACGTCATCCCATGGTGACGACATAAATTCTAGCAATGGAGTAAAGGTAACTTTTCACCGCCAACCTTATTTGGATTTTTACTAAACCCCTAAAACTTTACTTGATAAAAAAATTTGCATATTATGACGTCACAGATGACGCTGCTCGAACAACAATTGTGGTCCAAGTTCCATAGTTACGTCAACGAGATGATTGTGACAAAAAACGGTCGACGCATGTTTCCGGTTTTGAAAACTTCCATTTCGGGCCTCGACCCCAACGCAATGTACTCCGTCATGCTCGACTTCGTCGCCGTCGACAGCAACAGGTGACGTCATCAACAATTACGTTACCCCTCGGTGACGTAGAGCGAATAAATAACGACGTTGGGTGTGTTCTTCTTGCAGGTGGAAGTACGTGAATGGGGAGTGGATTCCCGGGGGAAAACCCGAACCCCACGTCTCCTCGTGCGCTTATATTCACCCCGATTCGCCCAACTTCGGCTCGCATTGGATGAAGCAGCCGATCGGATTCAACCGCGTGAAACTGACCAATAAGACGACGGGAAACGCTCAGGTTGGTCACGTGACAACTTGCTTTGAAGTTTGTTTATTTTAAACACAAGCACTGGTTCACATCTTTCTGTTGAGAATATCTTCTGTTTTGTAACGATTTCTTGTTTGGTGGCAGCAAATCATGTTGAACTCGCTACACAAATACGAACCTCGCATCCACGTTGTTAAAGTGGGAGGCCCCGATGCACAGAAGATGATCGCAACGCACTCTTTCCCCGAAACTCAGTTCATCGCTGTGACCGCTTACCAGAATGAAGAGGTACGATTGCTAGATTTTTTCTGCTTTAGGACCACAAGACACAGACTTAGCTTAATTAAAAACATAACTGCCAGAGAACTTGTATATAGAGAGTACATTGTATTGCAAACGTTTCGACAATTGCTGTTGTCATCATGAGAGCATAAAAATAAAATTTATTCGCTGCATGCAAGTTCTCTGGCAATTATGTTTTTAAATGGATGTTTCCGTTTTTCAGAATTTTACCTTAAACGTTTCCACATTTTTCAGGTGACCTCGTTGAAAATCAAATACAACCCGTTTGCCAAAGCCTTTCTGGATGCCAAAGAAAGGTAAAAAACAATAAAATTCTGTATTTGCTATCAACTTTCATCTGCAACAAAGCTAATAATATTGCAACACTTCCGAATTCGGTAGAAAATTGGATTTTCCGTCAAGGGGACAATTACATATTGCTGTACTCCCAAATGCGCGCTTTCAATTGTAGATAAAAATTGACCTCAAACTGATAAAATACAGCACTAGGGTTTGATCAAAACGAGTCAAATAAAATCAAAACTCCCTAAGTTCTGCTGTGATTGAAATGGCGATATTTTACTTTCAGTCGCAACGAAATGGAACCTCTGACGTACGGTGACGCAAGCAAAAGTCAGATTTCACCATCAGCTCCACAGAGTAAGTGATGACTCAGCGTTTTTTGTCTGATATTTTATCAAGCGGAAATCCTACAAACAGAAAGTGCCACTTGCAACATCGCGATTAATTGGAAACACAGGCCTAAAACAAAGCAAGTTGACAAAAAAGAAACAATCATAATTTATATTCGCAGTGAATACGTGGATTATGCCCAACCACGAGGTTTTACCCCAACAATACCCCACATCGGGGGTATTTCCCACGCACCCGTACCCACCGGTGTCCATGCAACAGATGAACCCATCAATCATGGCCCCAAGCCCCACCGTTTACCCCCGCCACAACGGTAAAGAGCGGCACACGAGTCATAGAAATCATCGACACTCGCCGTACGCTCATCCGACTTACCATCAAGCGCAGAGGACTTCACCTTCAGGTATTGAACCAACCCTTGTTGCCAACACTTCAGCTGTAAATTCCATTAAAAACCCGCGAGGTCTAGTGTGTCAATCTTTGGGATTTAGGGAAAATCAGAAAAACTACGCTGTGTTTCTGTTGATTGTTCGAAGAGCTCGTTGTATAAGACTTGCGCGGTTCAGAACGTCTGACAAATTTAGGAAACATCGGGTTTTAAACTCTTGACTTGGAAATAAAATTACTCATCTACTACTCAAAACAATCGCTTTCTAACTTAAGCCTTTCGTTACTAGGTTCTTACACACCTACGTCATATCAAGAACTCAACCCAACCCCGCCATCGACAAGCGGCACATCCCAGCAAGATTGCGTTTACACTTTCCCCCCAGCGGCCGACCAGTGGCAAACCGCACAACCGCTAGACGGCGCCTTGAGCGGGGAACATTTCCACTTTGATGTTCCCGCAGCGTTTGATCAGTTTCAGACGAATCTAGAAACGAATCCGTACGAATTCCAACAGTTTAATCATCCTGTGACTCATGAAGGTCAAGTGACGTCAGTATACGACGGTGCCAGTAGTCAGTACAGCAACATGACGTCATACGCACCGCATGACGTAGCGTATACGTCAGAGTATTTACCAGCGGTTGACGATTCCAGCTGCGCAGCACCCACAAATCAACCGTAAGTTTGAGCAATAAAAAATGATTCAGCAAAAAGGAACTAGAAAAAAAATGTTTCCTCATTTTTCAGATTCCTTCCACAACTTATGACTCAGCAACACGAGACAAATATCACTGTTACGTCACCTAACGGTAACCACGTGATGATGTCGTCTCTCTACGACACCCCATCGCCCCCCGTGATCGAACTGAGCCAGAACTCACCCCTAAACGAGGTCACGTTCGACCCATCCAAGGGGAGTCCTCACTGGTCACCTTTGACCCCGCCAACATTGTGATGTCACACGAACGTTTTTATTTCAATACAATATTCGTCTTCAACATCGCTTGCTTTTATTCGAGAATATTTTTCCCATATTTGCTCGCTAGATTGTGGGTTCTAATCCTGTATCGGTCGAATGTATTTTCCTGAGTAAAAAAACTTAAGCGGCATTGCTCTGTAGAACCTAAACATAACATACTAACTTAAAAAAACGAAAAATTATTTTTAAAATGATCAAACGGAACAGCAATGAGGCAGGTAGCTCAGTGGTGGACTTATTCAGTCGTTGTTCTTCCCACCGAGGATAAAAATAAAACAAACCAGAAAATTTAAAGTATTTTCTGCCAGTGACTTAGTTATGACTCAGCGTTGAACGAACAGCCGGCAGCTCTTAATTTCGACATTCCGTTTCTGTCCTTGACCGCAGTTTTAGTTCGAAACAAAAAAGGATTTTTTACAATTATTCCATCACAGTAATGACCGATTTTCTCATTTCAGCAAGTTAGACTCAGGTTAAGTCAAAATCGTTTTCTGTCAGTGAGTGAGGTTAAGTTTTGTCCGTTAAAAGCCTAACTTAAGTTGAGTTAAGGATGGACCCATTAACTACAGGGCTCGCAATAACGCAGTGTTTCTCAACATTTGTTTACGTGGTTCAGAAAAGATTTTTAAAAATCTCGTGGTCAATCATCTCATCAGCATGGCAAGATTACCTAACTTCAAACTAGTTGTGACACAAAGTTAATTGTTTTAAACTCAAGTATAGCGGTTTATTTCAATGTGAACTTTAGTGGGAAAATTGCTGTTTAACAAAATTAACCCTTTTGTCAAAATCTTGGGGATAATAATTGGGATACTAACATTTTTACCCATACTCCGTCGCCCATTTGCAAACCGCTCTATGATCTACTGGCTGAAAAATAAAGGCTTCAGTCAGGAGTGGCTCAATATTGTACAGTGTCAACGTTATTACAGGGTGACTTGCATATTTTGGCAGCATTACACCACACGTGCATCACCTCTGATCATTTTCGGACCAAAATTCAACACTTTGCCCACGTGACCTTTTGCGCACGGACGTTTTGCAAGATCATGACACGTGTGGCGACGGTCATGTGACTCATAGGCGTCAGAATTAGAATTATGTTTTCCTTAACATTTTGAGACCGGTACTTATCGAAGGTCAAACGTTCATTGGAATTTCGGATCAAAATTTATAATCTCGAAAACGGTGTCCTGTTTCCTTTTCATCAGAAATCACCCGGTTTGTAACGGCCACAGTTGTCACAGAATTAAACTAAGAAACTATGTCACTTTGTCATACGTTTAAATTTCCGTGGCTTGGGGACATCTCGATTGCGTGGTAAATCCGCGTTAATTACATGCCTTAAAACTTCCCAGCTGTAATCCTGAAAAAATGCCGAAAATTATGCAACTCATATATCGCCGGAAGCGTAGGGTGTGGTCGTGAATTGAACTGGCTCCACCGCCCAACGACATCATAATCAGGCGTCGAACAAGACGGTCAGACAGACAGTCAGGTACTTTGGTGTTCAATTTTGTCAGTAAAGCACAGTTATTGGGCACAATTCGAAACATGAGTTCTGTTTAGAAGAAGCACAGTTAGGGCTAGTGTGTAGAAACGCTCGAACCTTTCGTTCTACGTTGTACGCTGCTGCATTGTTCTTGGCGTTTTATCGTTGATTAATGACGATATCAAACGTCAAAATGTTTTGCCCCAGGCAAAATGCTTGCTCTAAGCCTGGCCATACCGTCCGGATTGCTGCGTTATCATTACTGCACGTATTCTCTTTCTGCTGAACTTTATGTATTTATTTGAGGCAACTCGCAAACCATCCACGTCGCTAGAAATATTGCGGGTGGTGGCGACAGCGACACAGGGGATTCACCGGATTAGATACAGGCGGGAAAAGGAATTTGGCCGTTGCCAGGTTTGAAAGCAGTCACTATGTGGTCGGACTTAAGAATCCAGTAAAACTGGATTCTTAAAGCAAGGATTTCTTGAACAGCTTTTGTCCAGTTTTAGCAGTGTAAATGTAATCTAGAAGAAAGCTATTTCAAATAGACGACGGAACAGAACATAGCATCCACATATAGAGTGAAAATATTAGGACATGTGACTTGCTGAATTTGATATCGAACATTTTTTTGCTGACTCATGGCATTTTTGACCGACTTCAGTTTGAGTGAAAAGGACACCGTTAGTCAGCGTTTGTGATGGTAAAGCATCACGTTGAGTTGAGTTGAGTTCATTTCGCTTCGTGGAAGAAATCGTAATGACACAATAAGACCACCAGGCCGGAAATGGCTGCGCAACATTGAAACATTGTGAGTCGCAAAAAGGCGATAGACACAATTGGTGTATCGAGGTTGAACGCGCAGCAGGTTTGCTGTAATTACAAGTTTAGGTTTAAGAATAGTCCAGTGTTGTTTGATGGGTTTAAAATATCTTAACCTTCAAGTGAACAATTGTTGCTCGTTTAGATCATTACCAAACAAAGGAAGCGTTATTCCCAATCAACTGATGCCGACATACAACTAACCCTTTGTTTAATTACCTGGAAATCTCAAACAAAGTGTTTTTCAGTGAGCTTATTAATTTTGCCCTGCCCTTGAGAATTCATAAAATTCCGCATAGTTCAACGTGGAACTTATATGTCACGCGGAAAGATAGGCCGTCGATAAAATGGACGGAAACATACACTTCCTAGAAAGCAGGCAATCCCGGCAGCTTTAAAAGTTGAAGATTTTGTCGAGAATGCTTGCGGTTTGGGGAAAGGCAACTTAGCTGGCCGATTTGGCTGCATTAAAAATGTCGGGGAGGTACGATAACAGTAGGTCATGCATTATATCGGCTCGAATTTTGACAATGGAATTCCTCAAAGGAATGTGTTCAAATGTTAGTGGTTTACGTAACGACGTGACGCACAGCATAACCCTATCACGTTTGACGTAAAGTGATAACCAGTATCGTGTATAAGAGTTCTCCAACTCAAGCAAATAGTTATTGAGACCAGTCATGTTCTCAACAGGGTTATGAAAATTATATTTCATGCGATGTTGATTTAGTCAAATGTGTTTCGTCCGTCTTTTAACCCAATAGGGGGGTGAGGTTTGTTTAGTTTTATTTGGTGCACAGAGGAAGGGTACAATTGAATTATCAATATGCCAGAGGAACGTCAATATAGTGTAATTTCGTCAGCAACAACTTATTTGCTATCTTTTAAGATTTCACAAACTTTTTTAAGTCGGTTTGCTGGGTTATAAGATTTTTTAAAATCTTTATTCGGAAAATGTTGACAAAACGATTGAAAAGTTTAACCTACCAATTCGGAAAGGTCCTTTGCAGTGGTTTATAAGTTTAGCCAAACAAATACTTAAATTTGACATTTACTGCATGAGTTGTCGAAATTGCTATCACTACACTCGGTGTGACTCACCATAATCAACGTTGTTCATTATACCCGGCAATCTAAAAATATGACCAAATGATTAATTATTTCGACACGACGTATACCCTCGACTATTGATTTCCCTGGAAATAGGATTCACTCTCAAGGAAGGCTTTACGCGGGCCTTCGGGTCTATATATTAACTCGGATTAACAGGGCAGGTATGTCAAAACTTGACATTAATATGAAGGTGGCGTCGCAGAAAAAAAGTGATCGCCAGTATATGAAGCCCAGCTCTGCATATAATCTGGGTTGCGACTTGCAATGTGTTGTAACTCGCAGGTTTAGTTCTTTTTGTGTTTGGTATTTGTTCTCTATTTGGTTCATTTTTTCTGGCTGGAACAGTTGAAAAATAAGATGACGAAAAGCAGAAAAGGAAAGATTTTGAATAACTTGTAAACTCAGAGTGTTAGAAAACCTTTTCAAACAACTTAGATTACACGGCATCAGTTTGTGATCGTTTTACNGACGTAAAGTGATAACCAGAATCGTGTATAAGAGTTCTCCAACTCAAGCAAATTTTTTATTGAGACCAGTCATGTTCTCAACAGTGTTATGAAAATAATATTTCATGCGATGTTGATTTCGTCAAATGTGTTTCGTCCGTCTTTTAACCCAATAGGGGGGTGAGGTTTGTTTAGTTTTATTTGGTGCACAGAGGAAGGGTACAATTGAATTATAAATATGCCAGAGGAACGTCAGTGTAGTGTAATTTCGTCAGCAACAACTTATTTGCTATGTTTTAAGATGTCACAAACTTTTTTAAGTCGTTTTGCTGGGTGTATAAGAAGTTTTTAAAATCTTTATTCGGAAAATGTTGACAAAACAATTGAAAAGTTTACCCTACCAATTCGGAAAGGTCCTTTGCAGTGGTTTATAAGTTTAGCCAAACAAACACTTAACATTGACATTTACAGCATGAGTTGTCGAAATTGCTATCACTACACTCGGTGTGACTCACCATATTCAACGTTGTTCATTATACGCGGCAATCTTAAAATATGACCAAATGATTAATTATTTCGACACGACCTATACCCTCGATTATTGATTTCCCCAGAAATAGGATTCTCTCTCAAAGAAGGCTTTACGCGGGCCTTCGGGTCTATATATTAATACGGATTAACAGGGCAGGTATGTCAAAACTTGACATGAATATAAAGTGGCGTCGCAGAAAAAAATCGTGCTCGCAAGTATATGAAGCCCAGGTCTGAAGGTTTTAGTTTATAACGCGCAGGTTTTAGTTTTTTTGTGTTTGATATTTGTTCTCTATTTGGTTCATTTTTTCTGGCTTGAACAGTTGAAAAATAAAATATCGAGAAGCCGAAAAGGAAAGATTTTGAATAACTTGTAAACTGAATAACTTGAGTGTTAGAAAACCTTTTTAAACAACTTGGATTACACGGCATCAGTTTGTGATCGTTTTACAGCAACTGCTTCAGAGAAATACTAAAGGATTATTATTAGCAGTAAAATTTTAGTTTAAACAGAATGGGTGAGCGAAACGGAGGCCGAAAATTCGTACTGCATTAAAATTCGGTGTTTAAAAGATAAGATTCAACTCTCAACCTGGAAAACTACGCATGTTATGTAACTCGACGCCAATCCGTTTTGAATAGCTTTGGCGGGTATGGTGCAAAAAAATAAAAATAGTTTTAATTAGGTTGCAGTAAGCGTTAAAATTTGATACACTTCTTTCCTTATTTTGAAAAACTACTGCCGGAGAGCTTGGGTATGTAGTGAATACATTCTAATGCAAACGTTCCGACTATCGCTGTTGTCATCATCATTTTGCAATAAAATGTATTCACTATGTTCAAGTTCTCTGGCAGTTATATTTTTAATTAAGCTGCTCTTCAAGTTCGTGTCTTGTGATCTTAATTTTTTTCCACTTTTCACAGTTTCTCCTTTAATTTCGGTTTATATTTCGAGTTTAACTTGTTTTTCATTATTGCGCAACAGAAATCAGTCAATAGATTCTTTTAGTGTGATCGGGAAATGGAAACAATGCCACAAAGATCGAATGTAAACGGAATAAAATGAAAATATATTCCACGATTGCTCTAATCAACATGTTTATTGTCGCCATCTCCGCCCACAAACTGCCACAAACTTCCACTCGACGACTGCAGAACGAACAGGAAGCTGCAAATGTCCAAAATCTTCGCCTTCAGTTGATGAGAAGGTTTCGAATTTCCAGAATACTTTTAAGAAAATGGAAGGTGGGGGTTTTTTTGGTGTTAAACACAGCACTTCAAACATTTTTCCCAGATTTCTAGTAAAAAGGAACATAAACACGGATTTGTAACGTAGCCTAATTAAAAACGTACCTGCCAGAGAGCTTGTACAAAGTGAATACATTGCAATGCAAACGTTTAAACAATTTTGCGGTGATAACAACAGCAGTCATTTTTGAAACATTTGCAACAATATCTTTTTACTTTAGAAAAGCTTTCAAACTGTTTTTATTTCTCGTAAAAAACGTTTATCGAAATACAGTTTTTTTCTGTCCAGAGCAGCCATTTTGTCATCGGTTGCATATTTTTACCCCCAAAAATATCTTGACCTTTCTCGTCTTTTTTATTGTAGAAAGAGCTTTCTGATGATTGCGCGGTGACAGTGAACTGGCCCCAGGCAAGTCTTTGACCATTTTGTTCAACAAAAAATAATTTTTTTTGAAAAACATTTTTATGTTCATCGTTAAACCGAGCAACGATAGAAGTATATTTTCCATGTGCATCTATCAATACTGTTTATCATTCGAGTTAAGTTGATTTTACTTGTTAAAAGAAAACATAGCGACATAATTGCATTAAAACCATTCCGGAAATAGCTGCGCACCGTTAAAACGTTGGGGATGGCGCAATTGGTGGATCAAGGTTGAACGCGCTGTCGTTATTAACATGTTAATATTTGTAAACTTTGCGTACGAGGCCATTCAGCAATGGTTCTTTGATGTGATGTATAAGGCAGGTTGATTGGTAACAAATAAGGTTAAAATGCGATAGATAATATGAGAGGGTTGCAATTCTGCAAAAAAAAATCGCGGCAAACTTGGAAACCTTAAAGTTTGAGAACCCGTGCATCATTCTTCGTCATTCACGTTTTTCTTTCGTTTCGGTATATTTTAGACAAGAACTGCGGCGGAAAACTCTCCTCCGATCCTTCCGGTTCTAACTCACTTAGAGTTGTCGCTCCACGCTCTGAAATCCCTGCTGACGAAATGTTCGAACGCGTCATCAGATTCACCTGCTCATTTATCTTCAAGTGCTAGAACAAATTCTTCAAGTTTCTTTCAGTATTTGCGTCATGTGGAGGAATATCTACGTCGCTACGCTCAGGTTCGACATTTTGCTTTTTGCCTAGCGCAGTGATTGACAGCTTTTTTTGTTCCATGGACTCTTTTAACGGATATCTAAATCTAAAATCTTACCTCACCGAAAATTTGGGTCATAAATCTTTGTTTGTTTCATTTTTATCCTCGGCGGGCGGAACAACGCCTGAATGCGTTATGCTCGTTATGAGTCCACCGTCGAGCCTCATTGCAGTTTCATTGAATCATTTTTTTAAAGTTGGTGTCTTCAGTTTGGGTGAACACATCGGGTCCACTGGGTTGGAGCAATGCCGCTTAAGTTTCTTGTTCAGGGAAACACAAGCGACCGAGACAGGATTAGAACCCACAACCTTGTGAGCAGTTGCGCTAACCCATAGATTCCAACTCTTTTCATTGCATTCCCCTTAGATTACTTAGGAACTTTTCATTCCTCTCTTGCTAAACCAGAAGTTATATAAAGTAATATTGAAAGGTTTAGAACCACTAGTTGTTTAGGGACCTCAGACGCGAGACTAAAAAAGTCGTCAAGGGCCAGGGCCTATTAGACCAATACAGTTTGTAAAAACTGGAAGCAGATACAAGTAGTTGGTGTGGTTATAGCGTCAAACCGTTTGAACTTGGTATTTTTCCGAAAACATGACTTGTACGTTTGATATAATTACGTCAAGCGAAAAACCTTCCATAATAGGAATATAAACCGCATTTATCGCCTAGTGCACTTATCACAGAATGAACACAGACATAGCGTATATTTTTACACATTACTAGCAAGGGTTTTATATCTTTATGACGGGATTCGAACCACCACTGTCTCGAATACGAATCCTGATCAGGTGTTTGTAATTGTTGCATGTTGACAGAGCACCTTTGACCATTCGGCCAATTTTGCAACCTCGCGTCTGTAGTCAGCAACATTGTGACGTAATAATCGCTCGTTTGTGTCGTTGATAGTCAACGTACTTGCAACGAAGCAGGGAGATCCGATATAGCCGTCAGCCCCCAACGTTGATCGATCATATCATGTCAGGTCACAACTTTTTCGACTCATTCACCCAAAAATACTTCGGATTTGCGATAAGTTTGTCTTCGCAAACGGATGTATTGATTTGTTCCCAAAATACGCTCAATGTGTAAGACATTTGACGATTTTTCTATTTTTTTACACTGACGATTGCATTTGACGTCATCGTGTAAATTCTCTGACTTAAATCCAATCAGTGGGCCGGGCGACTTGATTCAAAGTGATTTGTTTTTCGAGGGAATTTGTCGAACGCGTGTTAACTTGTCCAAATAACACGCTGAGTGACCTTCAAAAGCAGATTGAAGGTCATGACGTCACCTAACGCGTTCGGATATCTGAAAGTGTTTGACGTGCCCATCAAAATGTTTTTCAGATTATTGATGTTTTCGGCGAGTATTGGTTCTTAAACCCACGTAATGAAACGTGTTTAAACGAAAACAGACAACGTTTAAAATTCAATTCTGACACTTATGCTGTGTGGGGTTGTGTTTGACGCAAAATCAATGTAAAATAGACACATAATTCACAGTTTGAAATAGTCTCAATAAGAAGATACAAGCCAGTACTTGTGCGGCAAAACACTTTTTTTATGTTTTCGAGTCATTCCTGATGACAACAACATCGTTTGTCAAAACGTAAAAAAATGTTTTACACACAAGTACTGGCTTGTATCTTTCTTTTTGCGAAGAACAATCATAATTGAAGAAAAATGTAAATCGAAACGCGCATATAAAGTGACTTACAACCAACATTTGCCGGCTTAAATAACAACTTGCAGTTGGATTGATGTGCGGTATATTTTAAGGCAATGTTGCATCAAGCCGACAGCTCTGGCTATAAATTAATTATAGGATTCCCAGATTTTGTCTTCTGCCCCGGTATGATCGGTATAAGGCCCGGACTAACTACTTAACGGCAGACAAGGAGTTTCGCAAGATCATCGTGACCTTTACTTGTACTTATGTTTACGTATGCAAACTTATCAGATGACCTGAGCATGAAATTTTGATTTTTTTCGCTAAGAAAAAGGCAACGTGCTTGTGAAACGTAAACCTATTTGACATCAACATCAGAATTTATTAATCCTGTTTAAAAAGTTTGAATTTACGTTGCTTTTTTGGAGCTAAAACGCCATGAAAATGAATGTTTTTTGTTAATTTTGAAACAGCATTGAAAATAGATTCAACGCCATTAATTTTAAGTAGTTCTAAACCATTTTTTCTTATTGCTCATTCCGTTCTGGCCAAATGTCAATTTACCAGATTTTACCAAATTCAAATCCATCTCTTTTGGTAATTCTGACGAACTAAATATAATCTGTGCAAACTCGACGTAACAGTTTGAGATAATTATCCACCTGCTACACCATGCCATTACCCAAATGTGGTAATTACCTCTAGGTTAAGAACTACTCACTTATCGGTGGTTTGTCATTTTTCGTAATGTTGACATAAAGAACTTCAATATTTTTTGTGCGGTTTATTGAGAACGAAACCCGAGATTTTTTAAACCCCAGTTGTCTAATGAAAGCAATCGCGTGAGCCGAAAACAATTAAATCTAAACAAAACTTGCACTGTTTAGTGTCATCGCATTTAAACATCTTTATTTATTTTTATGTCAAGGTCCACGCCTCGGCCACAACGTCACCACCTACGTCATCGATGACGTCACGAACGTTTACAGGTCGCTGCGTCAGCCACCTTCATGATCACGTGAATCGGTTGCTGCGTTTGTCGCACCAGAGCCACCATAGAAATCACCACGTCGTCATTGAAGGTCATGACCTTTCGAAATTACTCGACCGTAATTTAGCAAAGTGTCGATGACGTATGTAACAAGGTCGGTTGCTAAGGCAACTGCGACGCGATCTGAAGATTAGAGCTTTCGTCTCTTTTTGCAATTGGCAATGCAACGTAGGAAATTCGGTATTCGTGGTATTGACATATCTATGCTCCCTGCAAATGCAAGATATGCAAAATTACTTGGCTGCTCTAATAACCCTGGCCGATTGTAAACTTTGCACACGTCTAATTGAGAGCTCTTACCGTAACGTATGCATGCATTCCTGAAAAAAACATTCCTTATCAAATGTTTTATTTTGGGCACAAACTAACTGGCCTGGTTACTAACTGACTTACTTTTCACAACTTAATCAAAACAACAAAATTTCCTGTTGTTTTTAGAAATTGCTATTTGTTGACTCGGATCAGCGAAAGCAAGATGCTTGACGATGCACGAACTTGTTGTTTTTGTTGTTGTTATTGTTGTTGTTGTTACTGTGGTTGTAGTGCGTTATCGTTTTGCCTATCAAGGACCACGGAGCTTTTCAAGAACACAAAAGTGAACCAAATTTCCAAACAGAAAATTGACATGGATTTCCTAGTTCTTTGTCGTATTGTTGTAACATACAGTGTGTATGTTACATTTAGGCAAATGCCGCATTTTGATGTTCTCCGTTTTAAATGAATACATAAAACACAATTCAATTGATTTTGTAATGTCCCGAAGAACCCTGGTGTGTTTTGAACGCTATGATTATTTGGGACGCAGATCTAGAATAACAACGTGGCAAATGTAGCAAACAATGCGAGTCTCATTTCATGTTGATTTACTTTTATAATTAATGAGAAGTTTGGGACATATATCTAACGGATTATGATGTGACAATTAGAAAAAAGAAGCAACTAATTAGTGATTGTCAAATATAACCAACATTAAAAAGACGAACATCGATTTTGACATTGTTTTTTACCAATTTTTTCCGATATACCAAACAAAACCACTGTGCTTTGTAAACATGGATGCCGGCACGTATGGGCAAGAGGGGGCACATTCCCTCCTTCACATCCCGAAAAATGTATTAATTATGTGCATTTTATCAAAACAATCCAATGAATGAAAAAGTATCTACTTCGAGACGCGAAGGAAAGAAAGTCAGATTTGCCCGTCAGGAAAATTTACCGTCGGCGCTTATTTTTGGAAATGCAAGAAGTTTTTGGCGACTGCATTGTTCGTTGCACCGTCGTCCTCAAATCAAAAGTTGTCATCTTTTCCAACTAGGCTACCTGATTTAAGTAGCGTTGACTGTCGAAAATTCATAGAAGCGACAAATAATTGTGGAGATATTATCGAGTAAAAGTTTTAGGTGTGTGACACCACTTTGAACTTAAAGGTTACTGGATAAATGTCATATTTAGGGTTTGCTGAAAATAGGATACTGTTTCTAAATCTACGTTAATGAATTATTTTTAAATAAACGAAGTTGTTTCAAAGCCGGGAAAGTACTTTACTGAAATGATTGTCGCCGCAGTGACATCTAGTAAGAAAACAAGTGTCATTTTATTGGCGCAGGGGGACGCTGTTAAGTTAATTTGGTTTGGGATCTGGAAAAGACGTGCACTTACATAACATAACAAAACAGATGNAGGGTTTGCTGAAAATAGGATACTGTTTCTAAATCTACGTTAATGAATTATTTTTAAATAAACGAAGTTGTTTCAAAGCCGGGAAAGTACTTTACTGAAATGATTGTCGCCGCAGTGACATCTAGTAAGAAAACAAGTGTCATTTTGTTGGCGCAGGGGGACGCTGTTAAGTTAATTTGGTTTGGGATCTGGAAAAGACGTGCACTTACATAACATAACAAAACAGATGATTGCAGCGGCAGATTTTATTGTTTAAAAACTTTAATAATATTTGTCTGACAAAAACGACATTGAATAGCCATTCGTATTAGCCCATATGGATGGAGATTGTTCTCTGAAATGGTTTAAAACTTTTATACCTGTGG
>QXVZ01033160.1:0-12480 GCA_008931825.1 Phallusia fumigata
AATTTTAATGACACCAGCTTTAGTAGAGTGGCAGTGCAGTGCAATCATTGAAATTACTTGGTCGTAGAATCCGTTAATCGCACGCACAATCGTTCGTCGAATGAAAACTCGAATGCCAGGTTGCAACGCATGCGTCATATCGACAAAACCGCAGGGCGACAAAACACTTGTAATCGACGATGAAAACCGCGGAACGGCCTAAGTGGAAAACATGTTCGCTTTGAACTTTCCCGCTGCTTTTGTGGGCGGTGACATTTTGTCGGTATTTTGTTCATTGAACGCTTTGCACTAGAAATTTGACGAAATAAGTAACGTTAGCACAATGTTTTAAAGGTATTTTTACAGTTTTTTTCTAGTTGGCTATATGCGTTTGGAGACTTTGAAGGTTTAGAAACTTTGTCGACGTGATTTAATGAACTGATGAAGAGTGTTAAGCAGACCTAAAATATTTAGATTTTAGCTGGAAGTTAAAATGTTTACTTTTGAAGAGTTTGGTGGGCCTTGTGTAAAAGTATAAACCTAAAACTCTGCAAAACATTTATGATTAATCTTACACTCACTGAAGATACCAAATTTTGTAGGTGAAACTGTTATTCATGCTCGCTTATTTTTAGCTGAAGATTGACTTATACGCCAGTTGCAACCGCAGAGGCTGAGTATTGTGCATAATTGCAAGTTTGTAAATTGTACTGAGACTTATTTGATATGATTTACCCAAAGTTTCTTAAAATTAGGGCGTGTTTCCACCGATGAGAAACTCGAAACACAGAAAGTTTCATATTTTCGGACTTACATGATCCATAAAATGCGATTTGCCATACGATATCGAAGACTTTGAAGCACATATTTTTGCTAAACGCTTTTGTAACGAACGCTTTTGTGTGGGTGGTGTGCAATATAAAGGCATGAATAATGCATGCATGATGCGATATGATATGTACAACAAGTCATCAAGAGACATGTTGCACAGGCTAGTGGCTACAGAAATTCTAAAATCTTATAAAAAACCTTTAGCAATACAATGTTGTAATTGTAATAAAGCTACACCTGCTAGAGTAGGTTGACAACACCAGCAGGAGTACACTGAAAACTATTTTACCACAAGTAAATCCGCGAAACACTTCAACAGCCGCAGGTATGACCTGAATTTGCTGCACTTAATAGGCAATAAATAAACCTCACATCACCTTCTCTTCCTAATTCACGGAATATCTTTCTAAATCGGTCACGACAGAACCGATATCTTTGAGCTTTCGACAGCTTGACTGACTTTTGCCACTTGTTCATCGGGTCTAAGGTAAAACCGCCTGCCAGAAAGGGCAAACAAACAGTTCAGCATTTCAGCATGCACCTCTCTGCTGTTTTCAGGCGAAACACACAAACGCCCATGGCAGGTTTAATTGAGAATGCGCGATTGTGACGTCACAAGACGGCCGAGAAAATTGAAGATGAGGTCGGGCCTTGTCAAAACACAATAACCTGCATTAGAAGGTGCACTGCACGACGATAAAAAATCGACTTATGTCGTTCAACCGCTTTTCTCTGACACTAATCCGCAATGCAATGTATGATAGACGACCCAGTGCTGTGATTGCCCACAACCTGTGTCGAGTAAAAANACACAAACGCCCATGGCAGGTTTAATTGAGAATGCGCGATTGTGACGTCACAAGACGGCCGAGAAAATTGAAGATGAGGTCGGGCCTTGTCAAAACACAATAACCTGCATTAGAATGTGCTCTACACGACGATAAAAAATCGACTTATGTCGTTCAACCGCTTTTCTCTGACACTAATCCGCAATGCAATGTATGATAGACGACCCAGTGCTGTGATTGCCCACAACCTGTGTCGAGTAAAAAGAAGCCGTTTTTGTTAATAGTCTTTGGGCGTGCAACTCACCGTAAAACTGTCAATAAGTACACAACTAACATGTTTGTGTGTATAAGATATACTTCTTTGGAACGCGAGTTAATTAAAGTGTTTACCTTTTTGTTTACTTTCACTTTAAGCAGGTTAACGAGCAAGCTTTTATTAACAAGTTCTCTTCAATATTCGTACAAAAGGGTGAAACGTTAATCGATTTTTGTTTGCCGAATTTCAACTTTTGTCATCCCCAAACACGCTCGTAAAACTAGTAAATCTACTTAAACATTTCGGTGTGTTTCTGTCTGTTAAATTTACAAAGAATTTTACGACTTGCATTCCTTGGGTAAGATTGTACTATTTACACAGTGCAAATTAACCATAATTTTAATAACTCGTGCTGCTTGTATTTTATTTGTGAAAAAAACAAGCTGGATTTAATCTCCATGGCAAACCGCCTTTCTTGTCAGGTCATTAGCTGGTCACGGAATGGGCTGTACTTCAATGTCATCAAATACACGTTCAGCAAAATGCAGTTGGAGCTTATCTTGGTGCAGAGAGCACTGGGCCAAAATGCCTTGACGCGAATAAATACACANTTTAATCTCCATGGCAAACCGCCTTTCTTGTCAGGTCATTAGCTGGTCACGGAATGGGCTGTACTTCAATGTCATCAAATACACGTTCAGCAAAATGCAGTTGGAGCTTATCTTGGTGCAGAGAGCACTGGGCCAAAATGCCTTGACGCGAATAAATACACAAACCAGCGTAGATGCAGTTCCGTCCAAACAGGCGATGTCTTAGAAATAGCCCGATAACATCACCTACGACGAGTTGACCAAGAAAGAGGCCGTTTCCTTCCATATGGCACAGAAATCACACCGAAGGCCAAGAGCAAATTCTGATAACATTGTTGAGCGATGAAGTTTGGGAGAATTGACCTCAGATCGTTGAGATTAGCGACGATACGAGCATGGTGATGTCGTCACATGTCAATCACGACTGTGCCCAATCCGATGAGTGCGAGCTGGATGTTTACATGATGCAGGCGAGGCGATAACGCAAAAAAGCTGGATCCGATTTTGTTCCGATTCTCCTTGGCAGCTGTTATTATTCAACTATATGCCCAGGTTTTGTTTTGCCTGCATTTAAAAATTGATACGTTTTAGTAATCCGGTACTTTGAAATAATCAAGGACTGGTAATGAATTGCATACTCACCGGGCATCTTGGACAAGCTAACCGAAAATGTCTGCCATATTTGGATTTATGTCTCCATGAGCAAAATACACAGCAGGGAATTTCGTGATGTTTAAAAAATCTGTTTACAAAAGGAAAATTTGTGCAATAGATAATTGTAGTCCAAAAAATTGTTTTGGTGAATAACCAAGTATAAAAAGGAATTTCTACTTTTTTAGGGAACTGTTTTAATGTCGTCTGCTGGCGTTTTTAAACTGACGTCGTTGCTAATTCGTCAGCAAGCGTTTTGTACAAAAACCGCAAAACCACCTTGCCAATAGATACAACCAAAATAATATCTATCATGTAGATGGCAGGTGACATTTATTGCTGTCAATGATATTGATCAGTCGTCTATTTTAGTCCTGCAATCATCAGGTAGAAACAATCTTTGCTTCGGACTTCGAATAAAATGGTTCTAACAGAAAAGTCGTTTTTTAACCGGCAGCAAACGACAAACAAAGCGACAGTTTTAATCTTGATGCATCGCCGACGGTATTATGATATTTACAGCAGTGCAAAACATATTGACCGCAAGTCATGATTTGCGCATAAAGATTGAAATCGGCAATTTGCTACGTGTGCAATTTGGCCACAGAGTCTCCGAATTACGTTTTGAGGATTTAGATAAAGCGTAAAACAACAAACCAAAGGGTTGGTCACAAAAGGTACTTCTTTCGCACATAGTGATGTTGCCCTTGACAGTAAAACTTGTTGTTGCATGTTGAACCCAATTGCCCGATATAAAGAATTTTGGGCAAACTGCTGTGCCATCAAAATTTTCAGCCCATTTTACTCCTAGGACTAAAGTTCTTTTATTCTCGTGCAGGTTGAAACAAAATAAACTGTTATGTTTCATAAAGATAAACTTTACTAGGTCGTACGATAACGACTGTCACGCAGACGGATTTTAATTGTGCTTTTCATGTCAAAAAAGAAAAACTCCCAAACTGTATGGTCTCGTGCTTGTTGCTCATGGACTTATTTTTGCCTCTTTTATTATCCATAATTAAGGTACCACATAATGGCAAGATGAAAGTCTCGGCCACCCAGCAGTGCCAATCTCGAAATGGTTTACCCAGCAAATTTAGCTAAACANCCAAAATGCCTTGACGCGAATAAATACACAAACCAGCGTAGATGCAGTTCCGTCCAAACAGGCGATGTCTTAGAAATAGCCCGATAACATCAGCTACGACGAGTTGACCAAGAAAGAGGCCGTTTCCTTCCATATGGCACAGAAATCACACCGAAGGCCAAGAGCAAATTCTGATAACATTGTTGAGCGATGTTTGGGAGAATTGACTCGTTGAGATTAGCGGCGATACGAGCATGGTTATGTCGTCACATGTCAATCACGACTGTGCCCAATCCGATGAGTGCAAGCTGGATGTTTACATGATGCAGGCGAGGCGATAACGCAAAAAAGCTGGATCCGATTTTGTTCCGATTCTCCTTGGCGGCTGTTATTATTCAACTATATGCCCAGGTTTTGTTTTGCCTGCATTTAAAAAATGATACGTTTTAGTAATCCGGTATTTTGAAATAATCAAGGACTGGTAATGAATTGCATACTCACCGGGCATCTTGGACAAGCTAACCGAAAACGTATGCCATGTTTGGATTTATATCTCCATGAGCAAAACACACAGCAGGGAATTTCGTGATGTTTAAAAAATCTGTTTACAAAAGGAAAATTTGCGCAATAGATAATTGTAGTCCAAAAAAAAGTATAAAGGAATTTCTACTTTTTTAGGGAACTGTTTTGAAGTCGTCTGAAGGCGTTTTTAAACTGACGTCGTTGCTATATCGTTAGCAAGCGTTTTGTACAAAAACCGCAAAACCACTCTTGCTTTTAGATACAACCAAAATAATATCTATCATGTAGATGGCAGGTGAAATTTATTGCTGTCAATGATATTGATCAGTCGTCTATTTTAGTCCTGCAATCATCAGGTAGAAACAATCTTTGCTTCGGACTTCGAATAAAATGGTTCTAACAGAAAAGTCGTTTTTTAACCGGCAGCAAACGACAAACAAAGCGACAGTTTTAATCTTGATGCATCGCCGACGGTATTATGATATTTACAGCAGTGCAAAACATATTGACCGCAAGTCATGATTTGCGCATAAAGATTGAAATCGGCAATTTGCTACGTGTGCAATTTGGCCACAGAGTCTCCGAATTACGTTTTGAGGATTTAGATAAAGCGTAAAACAACAAACCAAAGAGTTGGTCACAAAAGGTACTTCTTTCGCACATAGTGATGTTGCCCTTGACAGTAAAACTTGTTGTTGCATGTTGAACCCAATTGCCCGATATAAAGAATTTTGGGAAAACTGTGCCATCAAAATTTTCAGCCCATTTTACTCCTAGGACTAAAGTTCTTTTATTCTCGTGCAGGTTGAAACAAAATAAACTGTTATGTTTCATAAAAATAAACTTTACTAGGTCGTACGATAACGACTGTCACGCAGACGGATTTTAATTGTGCTTTTCATGTCNCTGTGCCATCAAAATTTTCAGCCCATTTTACTCCTAGGACTAAAGTTCTTTTATTCTCGTGCAGGTTGAAACAAAATAAACTGTTATGTTTCATAAAAATAAACTTTACTAGGTCGTACGATAACGACTGTCACGCAGACGGATTTTAATTGTGCTTTTCATGTCAAAAAAGAAAAACTCCCAAACTGTATGGTCTCGTGCTTGTTGCTCATGGACTTATTTTTGCCTCTTTTATTATCCATAATTAAGGTACCACATAATGGCAAGATGAAAGTCTCGGCCACCCAGCAGTGCCAATCTCGAAATGGTTTACCCAGCAAATTTAGCTAAACACTTTGACACTCTTCACCTGTATGGAGACATAAAAACAAATCGGAATTCGTATGGAAAATAGTACAAAGATTGCTGCCAATGTACAGATAGTGTAAAAGTTAGTGTAGTCATGTAAGGTTTGGTCAAAAGAAAAAACGTCGTAAACAGTATTGAACTATCTGGACGTGGGTGATATTTTATTAGTAAAGTAATAAATTCCAAGCTTACGTTTTTCGAAATTATTGCAATATCTATATGTCGTCTTGAATACAACGAGGGTTACCAATACCTTTTCAAACAAACTCCGCAGACTCGAAGGTTCTATGTATTAAATTTTCTCGTGAATTTAAGTGAGATTAGGTCAAGGCAATGGTTCATCGCAATGGACAACGGCCATAATCTGAGTAAACCTTCAGACAGGACAAACAGATTTGTCTGCAAGACTGTTTTAGTTTTATCCACAGGTAACACAACATTAGCGTATTCTCGCAAAATCGAATAAGTTTTTTCTTTACTTTTAATTTAAAGTGCATGATAATGACACAACTCTGGCTACTAGCAACAAGACAATAAAATAAAGCACAAAAATGTTTGTTATAGCCTACCCTAATATCAAGCACAGGTGCACATCAACCACAATATAGTGTTGTAAATACATACATCAGGTAACTATGCAGTTATATTTTGTACTTAAAGCCAGAGAGTTTTCGTCTCTATGGATAATGGCACAAGTGGTACCTTTGCAGTTATTTCAATGCGTCGTTTTGTAATGGTTTGCTGCTCCCATTTCAACACATATTCATGTTTGTACAAAACTGAAACCCATATCACTGCGGGCTAGTCGAGACTTTTGCTGGGTGCGACGAGAACCATTATACCAAAAAGGCAAACAAGACGTCAGTATAATGTTTGCTGGGCAAATGTTAGTTCTCAACTTCTGGTTGATTTTGACCCATCAACTTTGTTTTGTGCTTAACCTTACAGTGTCGTGTGATATTTGTGTAATTCACTGGTGCAATCTTACTGGAACTATGCCGTTGCCACGCAGCGGGCGTGTACTTTTTTGAATGCAGTGTGCCGGTCTTGCTCATAAGTATTTGGTTTGGACTCTTAACTTGTGCATTGAATCAGAAATTAAGTCAAAAAGAAAACGAAAAAATGAGGGACGTCAATTAACGTATGCGAGTACACATTCTTATGAAACAAATAACAGAGAAACACATATTTAATCAGTAACGTGTACGTAATAAAAAGGCACAAGCATACAAGCTAAGGCATTAATTTTCCAACAAAAATGGTGTAGCAACCAATTAAATAGTATGAAACACAATTTATAATAAGCATAAGTATAGTTTAGGGTTTGACTTTTTGTAGTAATGTACCTTGCAGTTACGATCGAAAAATCTGGTATCAAAGCTTTTAAATAAACTAAATTAAAATTTAGCGCTGGCCACAAGACACTGGAAACGTCGAGAATAATTTGATATTATATTCAACTAGGATATTCTTCATTTTTTGACACTTTTGCGAACACTAAGACGGATTCAAAGTCTGACCTTCAAGGAAAAAAATCCGTTTTTAATTTCGCGAGGAAGCGCTACTTTGGCTGACATAACCACTGGTTCCACTTTGGTCTTCGTTCGGGTTTTCATTTTCCCTCAGATGAGCTTCGGCGAATGCTTCTACATTTCTTTTAGTTGCGTCAAACTTGGTTGAGATTATGAATTTTAGCTGCGCGTTGGTAAACTCATTGATGGAAATGCTGATGCATTGGGCAGTCTGCACAGTAAAACGTATCGCATAAACAACACAAAGCGTTGTATTATGGTAATTGGTCCAGTAACAATTTAAAAAAAATTCTTTTTTTGCTGCGTGTGTAACGTAAATAAAGGTAAATGTAAAGATAACTTAAAACAGTGGTTCCCGACCGAGACGGAATTCGTCCCCAACGAGAATTTGTGAGTTATGGGGAGGAATTTCCACTTATAATCACTCATTATAAGTGTAGTATTTTATTTTTAAAGGTTCTAAATCTTATTACTTTATGTCACTTAGTATATAGTAGAGGAGGAATAAAAAGTTCCAAAATAGGGATCTACTGACTTAAACGCTTGCAACAATATTTCTCCCAAAATGCTTTGAATTTAGTGTTGTTACCTCCACACCATGAGCAACGTAGGAACGCGAAAAAGTGCTTGCGCCAGAAGTCTGTGCGATTATTTCTCCACTGCCCAGAACTTTTCCTCCCATTTGCCCGCTGCAAAAGAATACCTGTTAATAATTTTTTCCACAAACGAACCATCAACGAACTTACATTACTGATAGCAATAATCCACGTTTGATGATGTAAATGTGTCTTGCTGCGTTACCTTCACGTATGAGCGGATCTCCCGCAGCAAGAAGGATAACCTGCTTGTTGTGAAATGCAATTACAAAACTAGGGTCAATAAAAAAAAATTAAACATACACAGTTCAAGAAAACAGTTCATGGAGGAAGAATAATTTCAGGTCTTTAACTAGCGATAATGCAGTTATTACAGCAAACAAAAGCCCAAATTAAAGCTTATTCTCAAGCGATCTATAACTGAAGTAAAAAAACTTATATACTTGCCTGCGATTTTCTGGTTATGTCCATTATTTTTTCTTTGGAAAATGTGACAAATTGGGGCAGATTGGTTAAAAATCGACAAATCTCGCGTAGACGCGTGGCTCTCATCGTTTTTTTAACCGCCTTTTCGAAATCATCCCTGGATATATACCAAACCTGGAAAATGTGTGAGTTATCAGAAGATGAGTTTTATTCGTGTGGGTGAGATGGAGGTAAAAACGAACTAGACCAGACCTGGGAATTGTACGGCCACCCGGCCACGTACGGCCCTTGGGTTGACTCAAACCGGCCCTCTTAAGCTAATTAGGAGTTACAACATAAACATATTTGATTAAATAAACGGCATTTTTACAATGCTTAGCCCGGCCCCCACAATATTTTCTGTTTTCCCATGGAAAAATAGCTTAACACTTTTGAACTTGACTATCTATATTGAACTGACGATCGTTACCCAACCGGGGCCTTATTTTTTTGTAAGTTAGACCATATCGCTTTTTTTGAAAGTTAACTAACTGTCAAACATGTAAGTTTATCCCAATATCATACCTTTCCAGGAGTGGTGCACACACAAGTCCAGACATGCAGAGACTTGTAAAACATCTCCTCATCACCAAGGATGGTGCCCTCCGCGGCAGGTGGCTTGTGACCAGTAGCACTGTTAACGTCACCATTTCTCGTAAAGACGCAACATCCTTTCTCAATCACGTAAAGTTTACTGCAAGGTTTTCCTTTTTCAAATCCCCGCCAACCTACAAGAAGTTGAAGCTTAAATTTCACGACACGAAATTGGCAAAACAAATAATTTAATCATACCCTTTAACATAGGTTGGCATTTCATGTTCTCCGCCAAACGTTCGATTCCTTCTTGAAACCTTTGCAGGTACGGATTCGATGCAAGAATTTTCAATAATTCTTCTTTCGAATTATTCCACCCACTTCGACTTGAAGTTATCAGTGCCGTTCTAGCGAAATATTTAAACGTTATGTTAGTGAATGATTTAAACCCAAACTTTGCTAGTTAATCATTGTCGCAGGTGTCAACTGGTCGTGAACCTTTGAAATACAGTTTACCAGGTTCAGGTGTGTTTTGATTATAGACTCTAGGACGAATGAGTTAAGCCTTTCGTCTGTATGATTCTTGCGTTTAAACAAGGATCACCATCACTTTGCAAACATGTCACTACACAAAAAAGCAATATCTTAAATTTACTCATTTTACTGTTTTCGCTGGGCTTGTGCTATTGGTTTTGTTTGAAGAGTTGTGCTATGACACCACCACGAAGAAAGTATCAAGAATTTTGTAGCTTGCTTTACTTACCCCGGACTTTCTTTTCTTTGCTGGCCTGGGCGTTTTCTTCCCTTTAGTGCTTCGATATCAGCTTCTTGAATCCGTACAAGTGCTTTTAACTTTTTTATAGTTCGGTCTTTTTTATCATCTGCCTCCTTCAATTTGCAATTTTGACTTCTTAATGATTGTACTTGAAAGTTTAAATCTTCCTTTTCGTTGCGTATCTGTATAAGAGTCGTGAAAACGTTTCAAAAAAACCTTCGTTTAAAACTTAGGAAACGTCAAATAAACTAACTGCAATTCCAAAAAATACTGCCTAAAGAACTTACTGTCACAATTTCGTTTTGCAATCGCACAATTTCAGGGTTCGATTCATCGATACACCTCGGAACGGGCCTGAAATAATGTGTTCCGTTATGTCGGACTAATATTGGCCACCAGAAAAAGGCCAATTGTTTTGTTTTGAGGAGTACAGAGCGTACCATGATAATACATTTCTTAGGTCGGCATATTGTAACGTCAAAACTTTTTTGATTACTGTGGCATTACATAGGCCTTTTTAAACCTCAGTTCACTATTTAACAAAGTTTGGTTGACTACAGATGTTTAAAAAACAAAAACGATGGAACATAAAAGGGACACGCAAGGAAATGCATACTAGAAGAGTAGCTTAATTAAAAACACATGACTGCCAGAGACTTGTAGTGAATACATTTTATTGCAAACGTTTCGCCAATCGCTGTTGTTATCAAGTACATGACAAAAATTTAGCATCAAAAAAGTTACCATGTTCGGGGAGTTTCTTGAAGATATTCTGTTGGTGGTATATATTCCTGTTCATTTTCGTCCCAAGTATCGCTGACATTGTCAAAATCATATTCGTCCGTTTCGCCCAAATTCGTCGGGGAAACATCGGACTCGAATGAATCTTTTTTCTTTATGTCTGTTTTAAAACATTTATTTTAACCAGGGAGTCGAACCGGAACTGAACGCAAACCTGCGAACCGGTTTGAGCGGTTTATTTCGTTAAACCTGAACCGAACCCTAACCGTAAATTTCATTTTCTTGAAAACCCGAACCGGAGCTGAACCCTATATTTCGTTTCGCGTTGAACTTGAACCGGAACCGAACCAATAAAAATGAAGACTCATTTTTCTATGTAATCACTACCACAAAAGTTTTCCGCGACTTGTAAAAAATGCTAGCATTTTTAACTTTGCGAAGTTGCGAGACCCAAGGTTTGTAAATTGCCTACTGTCGTAAAGGGTGTTCCGGCTACACCAGTTAGCGTTGAAAGAGCATTTAATGCCTAATATTTGTTCTTTATCCTCAAAGAGGAAACATTAAGGATACGGTTATCGAAAATGCACTTCTGCTGAAAATGAACCACACGTTTATCAACTTTAGAAAAATAACATATTGTTTCTTATTTTTTTCAGTTTTTTGCAGCGCATAAGTCAGTCAGTAAAATTCAAGGAACTTGAACGTTGGCTTTAGTGATGGTGCAGTAAAACAGGAAGTTGCAAGAACAAAAATTAAACTGACGGGGCATTTAAACCGGTTCAAAAACCGCAAACCGGTTCGGACCGGTTAATTTGCCCGAACCGGAACTAAACTAAAACCGGAAAATATTTTTTTCGTAAAACCTGAACCGAACACTTAAAATCATTTATTTTTTAATACTTGAAATTTAAAGAAGTGAATATTATTACACAATCTATAACTACGTCATGTCGTCGCAGGTCGGATATTTTAACGTTTTTCGTACCTTTTGGACTTTCGGTTGTATGGGTATGAAGATCGTGTACAACCAACAACTGTCAAAAATAGAGAAAAATAAGTATGTTTTGAATATTACGGGAAAGATAAGGTAGGGGGTAACCTCAAAAGGGCAAATAAAACTGTGGTCGGCTTTGGTAAAAACAACGTGCCACTCCGGATAGATGAAAAAAATTAACAGTCCGAAAAAGAAACAAGAAAGATATGTATATGCATGTTGAAAAAAACTTAGGCGATAATTTATTTCACCTTAAACTTCTAAGTTTATATTGTTTGTACCCTATATTGTAATATGGTACGAACATAGTCAAAGTTTCATTAGGCCCAAAACATATCACAAGATTAGGTTTCGCGTAAGCCTAGCATAGACGGGGGCTCAAGTAGTAAAGTTTAATTTTAGTTTTGTTAGTGTCGTTAAATCTGTTACGTGAGTTTGGAATTGGCTGATTCAGGCGGCAAACACATTCGATACATCGTAAACTTGTGTGACGTAAACTTGCATTGTTAATGTAGCATTTTATGGCCTTTTTGTCATTTGGGAACACCTTTTTTGCCTTGTTATTTATCTGGACCTTTTGCGTTACATAATTAAAATTGCCGTTGCTCGGTTGCAACATATGCAAGTCTTATAAATTTACTAAAACCGCTGAAAAGACGAGCAAGAAACAATACACAATAATAAAATGGGCTACAGTTAATTATTTTCTGACACTGCCATTTTTCCTTAACAGAGAATAAACTGTTTAAAGTGCGCCTACACCGGATTCTACTGCCTCCTGGTTTAACGCTATCTTTAGATTCGAGATTGAACAGAACATATCTCCTATTGGCCACTTTCAGTCCCACAGACGTCTTTCTTCGTGCAAACATACCTCGGTTTTAC
>QXVZ01033163.1:0-114732 GCA_008931825.1 Phallusia fumigata
GGGGTACATTTGTATGATAAAACTAAAGTTACCAAATACAGGAAGAAACATCTATTAGGCTTTTTTAAACTGTTGCTCAATCTTAAGTGATGTTCAGTAGATTTTGGTCTAGCACCAACCCACACCTTTAACGCTCGGCTGAGTATTAAGCATCAAAACCCACAATGCTGGGTACTAACTACTCTGGTAAGGCTTGGTCCATCTCTGGTGATGATGGTGCTAATATACTAGTTATTTAGCATCGTAGGTTGCTTGCTTACATTAGAATTGTTTTAATTTATTTTACCACACACATCTCCAAAGAAAACTGAGCAAGGTGTGTAACGTTTTTACAAGATAAGTTCAGCCAAGTACATGCACAAACTATCTTTTTAACAAAATGCAGATAGAAAATAGTTTATATTACCATGGTGATCTTGAGCAGCGGGAGGGTTTTTGGTAATAATTGTCATGCAACTGTATGGTGTGTAATTTGTCCTCTTTCCTTCCTTTCCATAATTGTGCCGAATGTTGTAAGAATGCTCTTTGTCAAACTATAGTACATAATTGTCAAGCTAAGCTACTGTTTTAATGACATTTTAACAATAGTTTAAACCTTATCAACTCCAATTCCTTTTCCCATTTCTTGTCTCCAAAATTTTAATGAATCTTCCAAAGTAACTCCAATGCCCTTTAAAAATAGCCCATACTGCATTCGACCCCAATGCCTTAAATGATGCGTGTCTTTCAAAGCCTTGTGAAGTTCCCTCATACACAGGGGGTAAGATATATTTGACATCTGCAAAAAGTCAAGATAGATTGAAGGCTCTAAAACACATAATAACTAAAAAGATCTAAGATCCTTAAAGCCTCTGCATGAAAAGATTGAAACAGCTACTAACATTAGCCACACAACTAGACATAACAATCATTTTAAAGTAGGGTAACTCATAATCTGTTCACCTCATCCAAATCTGAGATTGAAACATTTCCCTCATTTCGTTTTGGATCGTATGCTGTGGAAAGTGCATTTTGGTTGAATGAGCGTAGAATAGGAAGCAAACGATCATCTTCTTCAAGATGTGGTAAAGATCTTGCTGTAAGCTAAGGTAACAAATTAAAGAACAGCTATTACAATTATCTAAGCCCAAACTTACTACCATTTGACTGCAATACTTACTGTGAGTGCCTTAGACAAATGTTCACGAAATTGTGTGCTAATAATAGACAAGAATTCCTTTTGCGGTACAAAGGCATCACCCTGAATAACAACCACACAAAATAATGCCTTGAGTTTGTGAGGACCATAAAAATTGCTTCCTACCTCAAACAAAAACACCCTTCTGTTACTGACAAGATTTAAAACTTCTTCAAATGGCACCCTGTAGAAACAACTCTTGTCTATTGCAGCTTCATTCATTTCAGTTGATATTTTGCTGAGGCTTGAGGCAAATCTTTCTTTTTCCTCCTCTGATATCTAAAAATTAATGAGCCTTTGTGTGTAATACTAGGCAAACTGTTAACTGCAAACAAGTGTGGTTGAGCAACAACAAAAAAACTTACTGGTGTGTAGAACAGTTTGTTGATGTTCAGAAACTCTTGAGTGCTGCTCATTCCTTCACGTAGAAAACGAAACTTGAATAAATCTAGCTCCTTTTCTAAAAACCAACGCCTTAACTCCTCCCTAAAACAAAATTACTCAGAACAATGCTTATCAAAAGTACAAAAAAAACAAAGCTTAATTTTAACCTCAAAATTTATACAACAAACTGAAATTAAAGTTATGTGACAAAAATACAGGTGATAAACATACGATCTGCAATAAGCAAGACGCAGAATAAAGTGGGATATATGGTCCTTTTTTCTCCACTCCAACTCTACATCACTTGTTTCTGTGCCAGCAACTGTCTGCAAACAAGTTTTGCATGTAAGGCATTTTTGCCTTTTAATAAAACTTTACTCAAACCTCACAGTCTTCAAAAACCCCGGGTAATTTTTCCGTAGAAATTCTGTCAGCTTGTCATTGTAAGCCTGACTATTTTTCACTGCAGAAATGGCCAAGGAGTCAAGGTAGTGCAAAACTGTGAAAAAATGTTTAATAAATTCCTGTGAAGCTGAAGTTTTGAACAACTTACCTTTTACTCTCTCAAAAGCAAACATTTCAAAGTCCTGCAATGTGATGTCCATTGTAGGTGGATCATTGTACATCATTAATCCATGAGGATAGGACTCCACACTATTGAAAAAAATCCAATCAACAACACACAACATTAAAAAAATTATACCAGGTTCAATAATTTATACCTTAACTCAGTGTTTAACATAAGCCGTCTGTTGCGACGCCGGATGCCTTGCTTGGGGGTTCCTCCAAACTGCATTTCACAACAATTTTTTTAAAACTGAGAATTGAAAAGTTCTAAACAAAAAAATGAAAAATACAATACAAAAGCATTTCAAAATGACCAAAAAATGAAAGTCCTTTTTTTTCTCACATTTTTAAGGTAATATTATTAGTTTTATATTGTCCTTGTTTTCTAATTGACATGAGGTCTTTTTCTGCTTCGACTACTTCTTTGGCTGGTTTGGGATTCTGCTGGGGTATCATTGTCAAAAACAACAACATTATCAATTTCAAAATTCCATAGTGTACCACATGACATGCATTTTGGCTCATCCATCCCTGCAAAGTAACGTCGTGCACAGAAGTAGTGCATCCGCACAGAACAGTTTGAACAACCTTTTCCTTGAAAAACAGCTTGGTTGCACATTTTGCAGTTGTACAGTAAACCTTGAAAGGCTTCAGACAAATAAAGTTCCAGTTCAACAATTGTTCGTGGGGACATGGAGATCACACCATTTTTGTCAAAAAACCACCCATCATCAACATATCTACTTAAAAGTCTCTTGGCATCTGCCTTGCTGATTTTAGGATTTAAAGAATCAGCCATGTTTAACACATCGACAGAGGAAATGGTGCCAACATCAGGTGCAGTGTCAGAATGCACAATTAATTCCAAAATCCGCCTGAAAAACTCGAGTTCTCCTCTTGTAAAGTCACCACCTACCACTAACCGATTCAAATCGCTTTCCACTTGGCTTGCCAGAATATACATAACTTCTCCAGTATCTTCCCTTTTCCCTTGCCGAATTTTTAAGTGAAATACATGAATTTTGTCATTAATAACTCTTATAAAGTCTTGCATATCACCGGAAAAGCTTACATCAGAAATACGGCAACATTCCTCGCACACTTTTTCACATTCAGTTTTCGAAAACGATCCACGATTCATTATCGCTTGCAGAAAATAGATGTGGCACTTTTTGTACGTACCCATTTCACTAGTTATTATCAGTTTTTAAAACAAGTTTTAGCCACAGCTTTTGACACACTTTACAGTTTTAACGACAATGATCACAGCGCGCGTTTCCACTTGGCATTGAAACAAAAAATGCAAGAATTTAGACAAGAGGCGGGAAGTTAAGAGGAAATTCTTTGACGTATACATTAGGGGACATATAACTTCTGATCCTCATTGAAGAAAAAACTGTCCCGACTGTCCTCCCCTAAAGTTTTGAATGATATATTGAGGTAGGGTACCCCTGGAAAAAACATCTAAGTTGTACATTGAGGTAGGCTACTCTAAATATTTGCCCCCCAAAATTGCCCTGGCTACGCTATTGTTGTAAACCTCTCAAGAAATTCGATTTAATGCAGCTTCGGTTGCTTGTGCCTGCCATTTCAAGGGGTGTATGTAAAAAACCACTTGACCGCTATGGCCAGCCTGTATATACCACCTGCCCCTGTTGCCAGCCTCCATATATAATGCGTGACCGATGTGCCCAGCCTGTAAAAAGTGTACACCTGGAGTCCCCAGCCTTAATTATTAGCCGCAGGACCACGTGCGATTTGCAAATAAATTCGTGGGCCACTTGATAGGAATTTTGTATTTAAGTTTTCACGACAAATTATTTACAGGCTGGCCATAGCGGTCATATGCACGCAGTATATACGGGCACTTGCCCCGTCTGAGAATTCCAAAAAATGTACTTTATTAAATTTGTGTTCTATCTAAAAAATAAAATGAATGCAAAAGTATATGTGTATTAATATTTGCCCCCTCCTGGAAATTTTTCTGCCGGCGCCCATGACCGTACTATTCGATTATTTTTACTGCGTACCACCGTACTGTCGTCCATAATTGTCAACAGCACGGTACATATATTGAGTTGTGCCTACGTACCGTTGATTTTTAAAGTTGTCGCCTTCAGTTTGTTGTAAGCCGCCAAGTTTCTTGCACAGACAAACGCAAGCGACCGAGACCGGATCAGAACTCACAACCTTATCCACTCGGTCATGTTGGCTCTTTTGAGCAAAAACAACCCACAAAACGCGTTCGTTAAAGGTACAAAAATGTTTTATCTCTATTATTTACCCGTGGTATCCTTTTTCAAGGCCTACCAGATCGTTTTGTATTTTGGGCCTGCGTTTAAACTCAGGTAAATAAGTTGAATAGGGCGCCCACATGCAGGAACACTTACAGCTAGCTTCATTTTCGTAGCAAACTGTGTTTGGTTTGTGTCAAAAACACCCTAAACAATCTTACGAACAGCTTTTGCAATGTGAACTTGGGTAAACACTCTATTTTTTACCACATGGTCAAACAACACAGCAGAAGACACTAAAACAGTAGGTGTATTTAATTTCCAATTCAATGAATACATAAAAAATAAATTTGGTACACGTGGAAACATCATTCATCAACAAAAACCATAAAATTGCACTGATGTATGTATAAATTAGGGTTTGGATGATGTAGTTGGAACAGACCCACTGTGTGAATGCAGGTATTCCAACGAGTTGGCAACAGCTTTAAGATCATTTTCTATACTTGTCGCCCAATTTTCAACATCACCCAACTCCTGCATAAACAAAATTAAATACTGGATCTGAAAAACTAGCTTTCTTGTTATTTATATTTCACACATAACAACCCAATGTATTCTTTTGTATGTAGTCTATAGTTACCTAAACAGTGGTTGGAAAACTGTAGGCCGCAGTCCATTTGTGGGCCACATAGAACTTTTTAGTGGGCTGCACAAACCTTACTTATGTGGGCCACATGGTACAGGATAACTAGACCCTGACATGGTGGCAGGGCCAAAGCGCAGAGTCATAGATCATACACCACCACAAACGTTGATAACATACAACTGTTATGTAACAATGCATTGTGATAAAACAGACATTAATTATTTGATGTTACAAAACAATTGTTTTGTAAGAAATGAATTATGATGGAACAGGCAACGTCTGGGACACATGAACAGCAAAGTAATGTACACTCAATTTAATTGGTAAATTTGTGGTTTTATACGCAACTGTGGGTTAGTTTTGAGATTATAAATGCAATTTTATGGAACAAACTTGTCTCAGTTATCTCGTAATAGTGTGTACTGAACATTTTCACACTGTGTGAGAATTTGGGCCTTGAAATAAAAGTTTGCCGATTACTGCTGTAGAAGATGTTAAACCAATACTATGTACTTAACTTAAATTCTAGTGGTTGGGACCAATACCTACACAAAAAATGAATACATGGATGCATTATACATTTTACCGTAATTCTACATAAGCTGGACATTATTCATAAATTTTGACCCACTTTAGGAAAGTCATGAGTAACTTTAATGGGGTCAAACACAGCAGTTTATACACTACAATGGGGCAATCTACAAACTAAAATAAATCATTTAATTTACACATAATTTAATAATTCAACCCATTTTAAGGAATAGCAAGCTAGCCGATGGGGGCTATTTGGTTGTATGTACAGAAAGTCATTAGTGATGTGCTAAACATGAAAATGTTTTACTTATTTTGAGGTACAGGCATACCCGGAGCACTGTGAGGTAAACCAAACTGATGATAGAACACTAAATCTACTAGCTGTAAATTTATCAACAAAAATCAGTTCCGTGCCAACAGTATTTTAACAAACTCGCAAAGAAAAAAACAGTATGTTACTAAAAATATTTGTGTCCAATCTGAAGGTCCTGTAGGCAGCACTAAAGCCACAACTTTAAATGGTTACTGAAATAGTGGTGGGCTGAACATAGCACAGAACATACTCTAGTTTACTTGATGCTGGTACAAACTGTTTTTTAAAATGTTTTTGTATGCAGCTACATACAGACAGTTTGCAAAGTTACCTTTAAAGCAGTTTGAAACGCAGTCAGTTCACTTATCCACCGACTTGTAATTTTGGTAAAATGAGCAGCTTGAGTTTGTAGTTGCTTCATTTCAGAATCAAGTGCACATTGATTAACATATGATGTTGAGACTCTAAAAATATTTTTTAATATTATCTGAATAATGACTATTTAGCAGTAATTACCCGCTGTTAATGGATTTCATCACACCCTCATTAAATTTATATAATGCAGTTGTTGCTTCTTGTCGACGCCTCTCCTGTGATTGCTTGTGTGCATACTGCTTTCCTCGATGCTGTTTTAGCATTGATGACAACATATTATAAAGGTATGTTGCACATGCAAACAATTTGCTTTAGAATTCAAAATTTTCAACAGCTCATTCAACTAATCAACTAATACATTTTATAGTTTGACTAGACACTTTAACTTTACATTTTCACAGGTTACCTTTACCTGCAAGAAACGCTTTGCTTTTTAACCCATAATAAATCAATGCATTTCAAACTTTTAAAACAATGGCCACAAAGGAATACAATTTCAAAATTTCTCGAAATTTAAAATTGGTTTCCTAAGAGGCAAAATGCATAAGTCCGCGTTAGTTAAATACAAGGACTGCGACATGCAGAAATTTTGACATTGTTCTTGTGGTTCTTGTGTATTTGTACTGCTAACAAAAAAGTATTGAGTAATTATGAAACACAGCAATTACGCAATTAGAAATCATTAGACATAAACGGTTCACCAGTATGGGCTAGGCCTTTTCGAACCTAGGTCCGTAAACATTTTATAACACTATGCAACAAACCTGGCAAACAGCTGTTGACGTACGTCACGGTTGAGTAAGTTTAGAAAGTTAAGCGTGAAATTGTTTAGCATCTTCTCTCTTAATCAAATTAACTAAGCACCGCCTTGTGAAGCGTGTTCATGGCGGTTTAGGAATGTTCGTAAATTTCAAAATGTTCCAAAGATTTATATTTTTGCAATAGATGCAATCGAAAAGCATTATCGTTCTTCACAGTCATACATCTCTATAAAGTCAAATGACCTTCGAATGAGAACGCGTCTGGTATAACGTACTTTGTGGTACAGATGTAGCAATAGAGGTCGTCGCTCGAAATCGTCACCCGGTGCACTCGAGGCACATCGAGGCACATAATGAACATGCTGAGTCATGTTACCTTCACATAATAAACATGTTGAGTCAGGGTGCACGAGGTGCAGATAAGGATTGATGTTTTCTTAAGCAAAGATAAATTGCCTGTCAACTGCGCTCAGAAACATTGAAACGAATCAAGAGCTGGTGTTGCAGAGTTTGACTAAGCATTTCAACAACGCTATACACCTGACCTGCAAATTGCTGTGGTAAAGGTAGAGACAAGATTACAGTGTGTATTGCTGTTACACCATGTTGCATTAGGTGGCACCTATGTCACACGAGGTGACACCATGTTGCAGTAGGTATTATCTATGTTCCACGAATACAAGTGGTGATACTCGCATTTTGTACGAGTTTCAACAGGTTTTTCTACTACCTTGGCATTGGGTAAACTTTCCAAACTGCCTTTACCATGCTTAGCATTCAATCTGAACACACAAAAAGCTGTACCATACAAACTATTCTTTTTGGGGTGGTTATTACTTTGGAATTAATGTTAAAGTTTCTGCACACTTCAGGTTTAGCATGTTAATTTAGGTATGAAAACAAGTATTCCACAATTAAAGTACTCTGTATTTGACAGTACATAAAGAAGAAACGAAAGTAATCCAACAACAACAAACAAACTTAAACGCAAACAGGACACAGCCACAATTGGGTGGTAACAAGATTTTCATCAGAGATTCCCAGGCAATTTGTGTGGTACCACCTCCAGCATGTGTCACATCCAATCTGCAAATATTTTATGAAAATTGGTATATGCTTAATTCAAATGTATGTTTCTCATTGCTTAAATGTTTTAGGAGAATAATTACCCATTTTCCAGTTTCTAAACCGCTTCCACATTGATTGCACAGATTGGCTAAATTATCTGTCAAAAAGATGTAAGAATAAGCAATATTTGTATGTACATACTTTCAAATACTAGAAGGATGGTGCTCTATCCCTCTTTTAAATACTTGTATTGCTGTGTTGCTTAAAAAGGTGGTTGTGGTGGTTTAAGTTTGAGTTTAGTTTATTTCGCTCGGTGAAAGTAATAGTTGCCAAAGTTTTGCTAAAGTTTTGCCATTCATAAAGTTAAATGAAATTGCTGCCAAAAATTATTTAACCTGATTGATTTAAAATGTTTTGTGCAAATATCTTTCTGTTTTGTGTCAGAGCCCGTCTTGTGTTTGGAAAGTACACTTGCATTGGAATACTTGAATTTAACTTGGTGGCTTCTAACAAACATTCAGCAATCTGGAACAGCATGAAAACATTCTTAAACATAAATTTTATCATATTAGTGAGTTTTACCTTCAAGACAAAAATGCCACAGTTGTGTGCATCTTGTTGAATTGGGTGTTTTATTTTTTTGTATTCCGCAACTCGCAGATGCTTGTCATGCTTGTTTGTCCGAAGTGATAAGTATGATCTTTTTTGCAAGCAAACATAATGTGTAAGTAATTTACAAATTATAAATATATGAGCCTTTATATCATATAATGCCTGGTAGCAACAATTTTTTTAAACACAAGGTGTATGATTTGACAAAATGTATCGGGCACAGTGTGCTACCAATTAACTTACTTAAATTTTGACACTGCTGCGCATGTATCCGGTTGGTTTGAGGTATATGGATCAATTACTGTCAGAGTTTGAGTTTTCCAATGGATAATCTGCAATACAAAGTTATATGCACAGTTCTTGAGGTAACCAAAAATTATTAATTATAGATTACCATCAGGTTCCAATGATTTCCAGCTTTGTTATAAGCACCTACTAGTCCAACAAATTTGGACAAAGAGATCTGTCAAGAATTAGTAAAAGAATTATAAACAAAATTAAGAAAAAAAGATTGACTGTTAAGATAAACAGTAAAACCTTGTTCAGAGTGTGGCGGCGAGCTATATCAAACTTGTTGTCTAGAATACTGTTGACAATAAAACAGTCCATGACAAACATTTTCTGTGCGTTTTCTTTTGAGGTGAGCATATTTAGAACATAGTTCATCACCTGGGAGAAAGAAGTAGCTTGCACCGATTGCAAGTTGATAGGATTAACTTGAAATAAAGTGAGCACTTACTTCCCCATCGAGCCAGTTGGGATCTGCAAGGGTACAAAATGATGGATGCCTTAGAATGGCATTACTGCGATGATTTGACGCAACTATCATGTTATGTTTTTTATCCTGCCATGTCTCCTCCGCAATAAATGTAAGGGGCTTTCTATTACAACTGGCCACTGCCATCTCATTCTTGCTGTATTTACTTTTTTTTTGTTTTCTACTATTTGACATCTTTGTATTGTTTTCATTTACTTGCTCCCAGAAACCTGAAATCTCATCCTTCTCTTTTTCACTTACATCATCATCTCGTACCACTGGAGTCTCATCCCCCTCGTTTTCAATTAAATTTTCATCTTGTACCACTGGAATCTCATCCCCCTCGTTTTCAATTAAATTTTCATCTTGTACCACTGGAATCTCATCCCCCTTGTTGTCACTGACATCTTCATCTTGTACCACTGGAATCTCATCTATCTTATTTTCACTTACATCTTCATCTTGTACCACTGGCATCTCATCCTTCTTATCTTCACTTACATCTTCATCTTGTACCACTGGCATCTCATCCTTCTTATCTTCACTTACATCTTCATCTTGTACCACTGGCATCTCATCCTTCTTATCTTCACTTACATCTTCATCTTGTACCACTGGCATCTCATCCTTCTTATCTTCACTTACATCTTCATCTTGTACCACTGGCATCTCATCCTTCTTATCTTCACTTACATCTTCATCTTGTACCACTGGCATCTCATCCTTCTTATCTTCACTTACATCTTCATCTTGTACCACTGGAATCTCATCCCCCTCGTTTTCAATTAAATTTTCATCTTGTACCACTGGAATCTTATCCTCGTTTTCAATTAAATTTTCATCTTGTACCACTGGAATCTCATCCTCTTTTTCACTTACATCTTCATCTTGTACCACTGGAATCTCATGCTTTTCTTTTTAAATTAAATCTTTATCTTGTACCACTGGAATCTCATCCTTCGCTTTTTTAATTAAATCTTCATCTTGTACCACTGAAAGAATGCATTATCATTAGTGTTATACTGCTTTGACTATCTTTATCACACTTAGTGATTGGCCCTGAAGAGATAGTAGTAAAATAACACAGTGCATTGTATCTCTAAACCATTTCTTTGTAAACTAAACCTTTTGTTGTTGAAGCTGAATTTACAGTTAAAACTCTTTTCTTCACACTGACAAAATATTCATCCAAAGTAGCATCTGCAAAAATAAGTAAAATTTTGCACCATTATTTCTGTTTGAATAAAGAATTGAAAATGCTGTCAATCCGAAATATATACATCTTTTAAACATACTATTGTATTGATCATTGAAACACACACACAAAACACAAGTGATGGTTACTTGTAATATGAAAGAAATTATCACAAATTTGTCATGTTTTCAGATATTAGCTTATTAACTTAACGTCTTTAATTCAAAATGTGTATCAATCAACAAACCTTTTGAAAGTTTTCTTTTTGAAGGCAACTTAGGGTCTAAGTTTTTTGTTACTTCAGTTGGTTGGACTTCTGAAAAAAAGTGCCATACTCTTTTGCATGCCCAGAAAAACAAAACAAAAACTTACTATACACTTGTTTGTCCAGCACGTTGGCATAATCTTTAAAATGCTGTTTGGTTCTTTTGATTTGTTTTTTGTTGATTGTTTTGTTTTGTAGATGCATACTTAAGCGAGACATACACAAAAAATTCACTACACCCATTGAACAAAATGATCGCCTGTGGAGCAAAACAGATCGCCTGTTTTGTTGGTCATAATGTAACTTTGTATCAAACCTACCGATCTCGCTTCATGATAGCATTGCACTGTTCAGCAATGCTTGTATTAATTTGTAAATCATCACATAGAGCAATATTTCGAAATTGCTTTTCTGGCCCCCTTTTTTTGGTTTTATGATGGAATTTGTCATTCAGACTATAAAAGTTGCTGCAAGATCCATCATTTAGGTTAATTTTGACTTTCGGCAATTCATTTGTTTCCGCAAGCTCCAAATTTTTTGCATTCCATTCAAAGAGCATCCCTTTGTACGGCTTGAACATGTTTTTGTGGCGATTTTCACCATGATGTGCAATCTAATGTGAGAAAAGTTGAAATCGTTATTATTTTGTTGAGCATATTGTCTGTATGCATACATTCCTACCTGTGAAGCAATATCCGAAACACAGACATTAGGTTGATTTTCGAAGCTCAAAAGTCCGTCAACATAATCTCTGGCACTTTCCTGTCTAAGTGTGAACTTCATATACACTGTCACACCATGTATGCAACGAAAATGCACTATACCACCTAAAGATAGACACATATGAGTTGATCATGACATATTGTATGGCTTACATTGAAACATACCACCGCATTTCTTTATGTGACGAAACATTTTGGGATAAACATCTTTAAAAAGTACCATTTCATGAAGCTTGTTGATTAAATCCTCGGAGCTTCCACTTTGATCAATACCTATGCTTGCACATAACTCCCTTAGTAATTTTAGGGGTGTCTGCAAAATAAGGCTTTTTGATATGTTATGTTAATGTTGAAAGAAGATTTTGTCGAAAATTACCTCAGATGTTGTGTGCAAAGCATTTAAAATATCCTCTTGTGAAATATTGTGCACTTGCTTTTCTTGAGTTGCACTTTTGTTTTCAATTACAGAAATCTTTTTAAATTCAGTATTTGGCAAGCTATTACTTTTCCTGGTCAATGGGCCTATCCATGGAGCGATTGTTTCATAGCTGATTTCAGTCTTCCATGGATTCCCTTTGACACCTGTTGTATCAGATGTTCTAAATCAGTGGTCAGCAAACTTTTTTATAAAGGCCCAAATTCTCCATTTAATCTTAACTGGAGGCCCACACAGCATAAAACTTTCCGTACAAACTAATACGAGACAACTGAGACAAGTTTGTTTCATAAAATTGCATTGAAAATGTCTCTTAACATTAATCAATCTCTTTTGTGAATAAAACCACATTTTTATTTGTTTAAATTTGCCAATTAAATTCATGTCGAGTACACTTTACTTTGCTATTCATGAGTTCCAGACCTTGCCTGTTCCATCACAATTCATTTGTTACATAACAATTATTTTTGTTTTGTCAAATAACTATTGTTTGTTTTAAACAGCCCACTGAAAAATCTGCGGCCCACTTGAAAATACTAGGAGGCCCACAAATTGGGCCGTGGCCTACAGTTTGCCGACCACTGTTCTAGATAAATATACATTACATCAAAATAGAAGTACTTGCATGTTACCATAAAATCCTCTTCCAACTATTTCTTTTTCATAATCATTCCACAAATCAGCAATGTTCACATTATCATTGTACTCTTTTGTCTTCTTAATGCTTTCAGCTAAATTTCAAAAATATAAAAAATATATACGTTGTGAAGTTACAAACCACATGAATATGCATAATGTATGAAAAAAACTAATCAACATTGCCAATACAAGCCAAATAGGGAGCATAATATAAAGGTAAAACAACTTACCAGGTCTTCGGCAAGTATTCTTCCAATTTCCATCACATATCACAACTTTAGGACTTGTGCCACACTTAACACATGCAAATGCATAATCATAGTTTGTGAGTGCACAGAAATGATAAAATGCATTTCGAATCTTATCATATGGAATCATAACTTCTTTTCCATCATTGCTTTCAGGAAATATCATTTTTAGAGCTGTTTCAACATTGACATGATTCTAAAAATGCATAGTTTAATCACTAGCTAGTTATAGCAATATTTTAAAACATAAACATTTAATTGTGTGGTACATAGGTATTCCTATCATTTATAATAAATTCAGGTTCATTATATACAGTCATACTTCAATTCCTTTGGTGAGATATGTACAAAGCTTCAATGCAATCACTGTCACATTATTAAAATTGTGGAATCCACCAGAATATTCCTGATACCGCACAATAAAATTACACGCTGGGCATTTTTTAGTGATGAGTTCAATACCTATTTAAGACGAAGATAAATTTCTAAAAACAAATGCATTTCCACTTTTCCACCCCATTTCCACCACACCTTGCCATACTTTTCCGAGTCCATATACTGTTGCATTTCCCGAATCTGACAATTCCAAACCACTGTCACAGATTGGACATGCAGTTTCGGAAGGCTGTAATGTTTTTGGAGGTGGATTATCATGTACCGCCTCATCTGGAAGGTTTTCGGGAATCCGTTTTTGCTTTATATAATATTGCATTAAATTGTGGTCTTGGGATGAGAGATTTGCTTTTGATCTGAATAGTTGACAACAATTGGTAATTAAATTAAAAAAATTTTTCCGTTAGTGCATAAGGTTGTGTTACAAAGTAATGTAGTTAAATACCTTTCACAATTATACCTTCCAAATCTTCTTTTCTTCAGTTTACTTAATATATTCACTATTTTTAAACATGCCTACAAAACTATTTTGTTTTACCTTTATTGTAAGTTTCTAAAAAAAAAGGTTTCATTTCTAAAACAAACAACTTCACCTCATACCTATTCGCTTTCATGAGAGTGTCTCTGTCTGTCTGACACAAAAACCATTTGACCAGTGTTTCATGGTCACATGATGTGTTTTCCCCTGATGCCGGGCATTTGCAATACCAATCTCCTTCCTCTGCATCAAAAGTCACCCTCACTCTTCCGAACCGACACCAATACTCATTTTTGTTGGTGAAAACTGAGTAATACTGCATTCTGCCCTTTCTTCCAAACTGTTCAAAGTTTGCATGAACGACTAGTGGAATGTGCAATGATATACTGTCATTAAACATTTTCTCATATCGCTCGTGGCTGCTGGCTGCAATCAGTTGAAGTTCCTCAAGATCTTTAAGAAACCTGATTGACAGATTTACTTCCTTTCCAGGCAATGCATTGCTAACTGCTTTTAAATGAACACAGTCAATGCCAGGATTGTCCAACAATCCAGACATCATAACATTGTTACACTCGTCATTCCCACAAAGCTGTATTTGTTTCGCTTTGTGACTTTGCACATGAATAGGTGCTGACAAACCAGATTTGCCAAATGCACACATAAAAATACCATTCAGCTTGTCTACACAAACACATGGATGAAAGTTTACACTGATCTTGTGATCCTTTTCATGTTTTTTCATGTTTTCTCTGTCATCAAATAATTCTCCACAGTATTTGCAACTGTTGATAGGTTTGAGAATATCTTGAAAAAATTCTGCAGCTTTTTAGACTGAATTGTTACTTACAGGTTTGCTGCATAGTAAAATTAAAGATTCGTTGCAAAGTTATTTACCCCCTGAAGTATAAATCTGTTACAAAAATTTAAGCAAAACATGTGAATGCACAACAAAATAATAAATCACCTCTAATTGTGTTATAAAATGTACACTGGAGTGACAACCTTTTTAGAATTTATGTCAAATTTTGTTAAATTCTGCCAAAGACTTTTGTTACCTTTTGTCTTTGTAGACTTGTCACTGCTATTGTGCTGTGTTTTTATGTGACGTTTCAGTGTATAAATACATGTCAAAATCGAGCAGCATTTGGGGCAATGGAAATGTCCACATTTTTTCTCTGACTTGGTTTGCCCCTTGCAGCCCAATTTGCAGGGCAAACAAAAACCTAACAAAACATTTTGAGTTTGTTGAAAATACTATTAAATAGTTTAACTATGACCATTCTATCAACATGTAAATATGATTGTTAACAAATGTTACAGCAATACACTTTGTAATTAAAGAAAGTAAATTTCATTACCTTTTAACTCGGCAATGTCCAGTTGTAGAGCCTTGTTGAAGTGCTTGTCCAAACCATGCAAAACCAGCTCTTGACTTGTTTTGAATGTTTCTGTACACAGTGTACAGCTTAGGCAATTTTGTAACGATAGCTGATAGCTTTGGACACTATCATAGAACGAATTATGTGTATTTTTAACAGCATCCATTTTTTGATTGGCCTGTGAAAAATGGTTGAAAAACACTTTTAATCTGCCTCAAAATTTACAAAAACTTATTAACTGTCACAGACAAACAATTGTCAGCAATGGAAATCTGGGGCGTTCTTCGGCTGTCGCAATAACGCATCAAAATGCTTCAAAAATTATCTAAACTGTTGAATGGAGTAGCGCAATCCAATGTTTATGCAGATCTGTGGGTGCAACATGTGAACACCTACTGCAGTGCAACATGCTGTCACCTTGTGCAACCTTGTGTCACCAGGTGCAACATGGTGTCACCTAATGCAACATGGTGTCACCTAATGCAACATGCCATCACCTAATGCAACATGGTATCACCAAATGCAACATGGTGTCACCAAGTGCAACATGGTATCATAAGGTGAAAACATGCTGTCACCTTGTGCAACCTTGTGTCACCAGGTGCAACATGGTGTCACCTAATGCAACATGCCATCACCTAATGCAACATGGTATCACCAAATGCAACATGGTGTCACCAAGTGCAACATGGTATCACAAGGTGAAACTGTGCTGCGCCACCTACCGGATGTTTCGAAAACCTGGTGGCGATGTGCTTTGGGTGCCGAAGGTGCACGAGGTGCTGTTTTTTGCTCGCGAACCCGTCTCAGATGTAGGGAGCCTGTCAGTGTGAATACTAGGCCAGTATCGGCGACAGTCATTTTGTGTTTGATTTGATTCACTGTTGTAGCGTGCGGACAAATAAGATCTAGATTTAAGTTGAAAAAAAGAAACATTTGGGTTTCATAAAAAGTAAGAGATCCACGGGAGTGGGCAGTGTTGACGAAAATACCCTGTGGTTAATAACCTAGAATTTTACCACGCAGAGAAGTTTTTGCTATTTTAGTTACAAAGCGGGTCTTGTATTGTCAATAATGCAACCTGTGAAGGCACACATTTGTGCCAGAGGTTGTTTTGGAACAGCGAAACTTGCTCTTGGTGAAAAATGTTTCGCTGATCAATGTCGAAAAATATCTGCCAAAGGTTACACTGCCTTAACAAGAAGACAGCTAAAGCAGTACTGTGATGTCTTGGGTGTTCCTGTCACTGCTTCAGAACCTAAAATTAAACAAGCTTTTTACAAAAAAAGCTTACAGCTGCACCCAGACAGGAACAAAAGTGTTAATTCGCAACGCGCATTTATGGAAATTTCAGAAGCTTACCAAGCTATGATAACTTACAAAAGAAGTGGAAATGAGGACATCAAAAGCCAGCAAACGTGGAGGCGGTCAACTGAAATGGGTGGGTTTCGCCCATGGGTAAAAGTTCCTGAAAGAGAAAGACCTCCACCACCCTCATTCGGAGCAGCTAGCGTAGAACTTGATGAACATGTAATTCAGCACCACATGGTTGGTGATGCCTCATTAAAAATGGAAAGCAATGCTGGGGAATTTTGTAATGAATTTTATATTGAACAAATGGAAAAGGACTTTCAAAAAAATTATTTAGAAAAGTTAAAAAAGCAGAAAAAAACTGTTGAATTAAAAAAATCAAGCACTTCTGATGTTTGTGTGGTTATGTAATTCTTCAAGATTTTATATTTTGATTTGTTAAAAAACACCTCATTGCAATGCTTAGGGTAATCAGTATTGTTGATGTTTACAAAATATATTTGATTGTAACAGTTTTACGTATAGTTCTTTTTTGGTTTTATATTAGCACGATGGTATGTCTAAATGCTGTAAAAAAAGTTATTATTTTGCTGGGGATGATGGTTGGTATTGGACTGCCTAATTTCCTTTTTACTTTCTACCTGAAACCAGAACTGCAGAGTCATGAAGTATAAGGTCCGACTCTAAACTCCTGAGTCCTTAAGGTTGCCATTCTGGATTATTCAGAGGTTTGCAACACCTTACCAAACTTTAATGTTTAAAAACATTAAAAAGATTAGCAACATAGCTCAATTTTAAAAAAGATACAAAAGATTTAATTAGGCTTTAAGAGAGTAGGACAAGCGTAACTCCAGCTCCTAGTATTCATAGGAGTCTGACTACTAACTCTGCAACCCTGCTTTTAACATTTCCAATTGTTTCTTTTACAATAAACAAATTGTGCAAAGATAATGTAGGATCCATGCAGTAATCCGTTTTGGAACAGTCTTGCTGAACTAATGCTTAGTTGAAAATTTTAGAACCGAACTTAGTTAAAAAAAGACAACAACCCAAATTTCAAATTGTTGTTCTTTCTGGGAGGCCTCATAGAATTTAAAAATGTTATCATACAGATAGGTCAGTTGTAAAGTCCACAGTTCATTGGAATAAAGTTTAACGTTACATCTCAGCAAAGTTGCTTGCTTTAGAGCCATTTACATGAAAATAGTAACATTTGGTCTCAAAACAAAGGTAAGTTTGAAAAAAAGCTCGATTGTAATGTCACAATGTTTTTCCTTGTAGCTATCACAATATCTCATTGTGGTCCTCGCAAAAAAAGTTGCAAAAGTGGGCTACAAGTTGGCTAAGGATGAAAATCACTACTCTAAGAGTCAAGTCAAAGCTGTGCATTATTGAATGTGTTTTTTATGTTTAAATTGAAGCACACATACTTAACAGGAACTATACTCAAAACAAAAACAACACTGGACATATATAGTTAGCTGGTATACATGCACATTAAATTGTAAGATTACCAAATTCCACCAATGCGTAGCGCAATAATTCTCATTCATTTCAGTAAAATGACCAGTAATTGTCACAATTATAGGAAGCATAATTAAAAACTGACAGCAATTCTTTTAAATCTGCTAAAAAATAGTTTACAAATTTATGTCAATGTTAGACAATATCTAAAAAAAAATCTGTTAAGTAGAGATGTAAATGGTAATAGCTAAACAAAAAAATACAGTACAATTTAGCCAGTTCACACAAATTGTCACCCACCCACATTTGAATTTTGGAAATCTGAGCATGGTAATCCACAACACAATGACTTTAAAACATAAAAGTTTGCACATTCTTTTATGAAAACCTTTCAAGACCATTTGTAGGAAAATTGTTGATTTCCAGACGCATAAGGATTTGATGGATAACGATTCTGTGTTGGGCCAGGAGAAAAGTGGCTGGGATAAGATTGTCCTGGATAAACATTGTGAGAAGTATTTGGGATCCTTCCAGGCACAGGTGGTGGGGAGATAGTTGATGACACCGGCGGGTTCCTTTGCACATCCAACACCAACTCACGCATTTTATCTGTTTTTATGCGGCGCATGTGTGCAAGTGTCCGTTTAGCCTTAAATGTTGACAAAAAATCCGCCAATTGAAGTTCTCCTTCACAAAAATCCTCTGCTAATTTCTAAAAATAAAAGTAAATGTCAAAATGTAACAACAATTGTGATTGTTGTTTCTTATGGTACCTCTGATTGTTCCTCTGTTTCAGCACATGTGGTTTGTAAAACAGCAAGCATTGTTTCCAGGTTAACATCTTTATGCAATGAATCTGTACGTATGTTTTCAATGTTTAAAAAAGTTTTTTTTTAAATGTTATAAAGAACCTATTCTTACCCAATGTTGCCTGGTTTGTGTTAAAATTATCATTTAATTCTTTCAGTTGTTCATATTTCTGTGCCAATTCCTCCCGCAATTCTTTCAACTTTGGCTCTCTGGTAATATTGTGGTCAGCTATGCTTCTATTTTCAGCTTGAATCAACTCTTTGTCCAACTTAAGCTTTTTAATCTGTTTCAATAAGTAAGATGAAGTTTGGCCGAATCTGAGCCAACTATCTATTTTGTCACTATACCTTCTCATTGTCCATTACAATTTCATTTATTTTATCCTCATTATCCATTAATTCCTGAAGTTCTTCCATGGATGCATCTTCCAGAAGAGCAGTAAAATCCATTTCGCCTTTTGGTGCATTTTGCCCAGCATTAGGGTATTGGTAGTTCCACTGGGACATGATTAATTGTTTCAAGTTTTTTAGTCTTACGGTCAATGAGCAATAATAAGTTTACACAGTTATTATTAAAAACTCTGTCAACACATTGAGCTTGTTTATTACAATAATATACACCCTGGTTATTGTTGTACTTTGAAATGTTAATTTGTTTCAATTGACAGTTTAGTTTAATAGAATGAAAAGTTAGGAAATCAGCGGCTTTATTCACATTTATGAGGCCAAAAACTGCAGAGTTGGTGAATTTAACTCTATCAAATGTGACTCCACAATAAGTTTGTATGCAGTAACTTTATTTTGATTGATAGTAAGTGGATAAAATACATAGCTCTATCAAAGATAAGAAAATGATACTTTTAAAATATGGCAGGAAATGTACATTGAACAATGACATAATGTAGAAGGTTTATCAAGCACAAAATTACATACTATTAAAACACAACTAATGGAAAATGGTCTTAAGACAAACAAATCTAAACACAAACAAAGGATCCCTGTGACAGGCCTAAAGTAAAAATGTTTTTTGAAATATACAATAAATATTCAACATCTGGCCAAATAATGTAAAATTCAGCTCAATGAGCTTCATGTGCAACACGGTCACGTGAGAGATGTCCGTTGCACTCAACACTCGACAGCTTTGCCATTAATTATGTGAAAGGTTTTTCCGAAATTTACCGATCTGTTTACATTTGGTGGTTTAATCGTGAAAAATGGAAAAAATTTAAGCTGGTCGACACGCGACACCCCAGATCCTAATTTTACTGGCCTCCATAATATATTAAATATCTTCACTGGAAAAAAATTTCTGTGCATTTTACATTTCCATCCAGGAAACAAAGAATGAACGGTACGGAACAAAAATCTTCAGAAGGCGCGGCCGCACGGTACGCTTTTCGCAACGAGGTATGCTCACAACTCAATGCGTACTGTACTACTGTTTCCTATCCTTTACAATAAATCAATTTGCTTTTGGCAACTCGAACATAGGGTTCTCTTCGGCGTAATCACGGTTGCGGGGTCTGATAGTCCTGCACAAATCTGTTTAGTTCCGGGCAACTTTTAGACAAATCGAAATCAGGTGATTTCAGATTTTTAGTATTTATAGAGTTGTACTCACGTCGTGTGTTAAGATGGTGACATTTTGTAATAAATAAGTGTATGTGTTTGTGTCGGAAAAAATTTGGTCCACCTTTTGTGAAGAACAGGCCAAACGGTCCAGCGCTCGTTCCGCTTCACGCAAGCCTGGACGGCAGTAGCAGTACGTTGCGGTACGAATGAGTTGTGGGTACCACGTACCTCGTTACGAAAGGCGTACTATACAACCATGCCGTACGGTTTGATAAGTTTTGCTGCGTACTGCACCACCGTAGCGTACTGCTGCTACTGCAGCAGTTGCAATGTCATTTCGGTGAAATCGAAAAACACAGAAACACGTTTTACGCATGACTGCGCGTTGTGTAATATTTCAAAACATATTTTATAAATCATAGAGGTTTCCTAACTTTTGGTGCTTTCACTTAAATATTTTATTCGATTCAAAAAATAATAAAAATGTTCCAAAGGCTTACCTGGCGCAAAACGCAGGTTAGGGTGTGTCGCCGAGTATTGGAAGTTTACAAGCGTGACATGAGTGAAAATGATTGCGGAGCACTATTCTGTTTCTTACAATTTCCTGTGTATTAAAGCGTGACAAACATCGAGTTGCATCGAATAAGTGCATTGCCACTGCCAGTTTATTCTGTTTTCTGCTGTAGTTATCAGGACAAAGCGTTAGTAGTCAGCGGTGTTCCAAAAGTTGTCCGCGCAAATCCGCGCAAAAAAAATTTTTTTAGGGTATAAATCCGACCAAAAAAATTTTTGAAAATAAATCCTCCGCGCAAAAATTAAACTTTGCAATCTGGAACCTGCATACTGAAATGCAGACTGCTGAGCAATTTTGAACATGTTTATTGCATTACTAAGTGCAATGCGTTGACAAGGAATATTTTGAAGTAGGTGATTTAATTTGGTTTTATATTTTTGTTGTAAATGCTTGACTTTTTGTTTTCAGTTTTTATTTTTGTTTTAAGATTTATTTATTTCAAAATGAAGATAAATGATAAACACCTTGCTAATTATGCAACAAGTAAGGAATCACCTGACAAGGAAGGCTGGCTTTGGAAAAAGGGGGAGGTCAACACAAGTTATCAAAAGCGATGGTGTGTCCTGAGGGGAAATTTATTTTTTTACTTCGAAAAAAGGTATGGAAAACTTTTGAAGCTATGGGTCCCCTGCCTAAAGGAGACAAATATTGTTTTCAATCTGTTTTTTTGTTTCCTGCAGCGTTTCCATGCATTTGTAGCACAAAGGATTTTTGGCTGAAAGGTTTACAGCTGACAGATATGGTCATAGTTTCATTTGAAAACAGCCCTAGTGCTGTTTTTACTTACCCCAAAAAATTTTTCATTCTTGCCAACCACAAATAAAAAGTTTCTGTGTATATAGTATAGTATGTAAATAAAAATGTAGTCAGCTCAATAGGTTGACTGCATGTCTGGGTTAAAACAAATGGTATCTCACTAGCTTGGTGACCACAAACACCTGGTAAATATCCCCCCCCCCCAAACTTCTGGTCTATATCTTTTTTAAACTATGTCAGAATGTTTGTGAAATTTTAATTTATTAAAGTTTTGGACATGTTGGTTGGTTGTTTGACCCCATTGCCCAAACAGGAACATGGCTTGCCCCTTTAAATAGATTAAATTTATTTAAAACATCTGAATTGGATGGAGTTTAAACACCATGTAGTACTGCTATTGTGGCATATAGAATTCTTTGTTTTTCCCTTTAATCTAAACTTTGCAGATTAGGCTATAATGAAGTGTCATTCCATTTTTTAGTTAATGTCATCACAAAGTCTTTTATCAAATTCAACAAAATGTTTATGAGTCAAAAATTGCATTACAACTTTGCATGTATGAGAACCCATGTTTCTGACTGCAAAAATAATCATGCCACAAAAAGCCTAAGGAAATATGGAACCCACTGTCAAATAATTGGGTGTAAAAAAACTGTAAATGGTTTGTAGTGTTTGTGAAATAAAATATTGATTTGTATTGTTTTTGTGTAGGCAAGATAAAGAACCCATCGGTGTAATTGTCTTGGAAAACTGTTCAGTGCAATTAGCTGAAGGAGGCGACTCTCCATTCACATTTTCAATTCAGTTTGCTGGTGAAGGAACGCGGACTTACAAATTAACAGCTGATGACGATGACCAATGCATGTCCTGGGTAAAAGTATTGTCCTCCTGCAGCTATAGGTATGCAACACTACCTCTAAACCAGTGGTTCACAACCTTTTTTGTTTCAAACCAAATATTTTATGACTTCATTTTGCAAAATTTCATCACCCATATGTATGATACTTTTTAGTTTGTAAGAAAATAACCACTCAGCCATAATGAATTGTGATGTGAATAGTCCTGTTAAATTACCTTTAGATCTTGGCTTTTTTTAAATATTGGCAGCCCAAATTTGGGCCGCGACCAGTTTGTTTGAAAACACTGCTTTATACCAAAGTGATTTGGCTCCCTTGCTTGCAGGTATTTAGAAATTATGGTGGAAGCTTTACAAAGGGAGTTTGACACCTTAAACAGCAAATATCGCAACAATTCAAAAACTTGGGAGTCCGGCAACGTAAATTCAGCGCTGCCTATATCTTTCTCAGAAAATCATTTTTCACAACATTGGAAGTCTAATTCAGTCAATAACATAGCCAATATGGTGGATGAAGACAATGATAACTTCATGAGCTTTGGTACCAGTAATGAAGATTTAAGCACAGTTTCTCCAAAACTCAATCGTTCACAATCCACACATGAGCTGTCAACAACCTCTAGCAAGTTGGGACAAAAGGACCAATTAAAACCTCACAACAAAGCAAAGAAACTGAAAAAACTGAGTCCGTACTTGGGAAGAAAAAAGGGAAACAAGCACAAGGACCATTCTTCACCATCACCGACATTGCAGTACCCATATCAGAGTGATGAGCTTGATGAAAATGCATACATATTTCTTGAAATGCACCATCAACTGTATAAACAAATTCAGGCATTTGTTGCCAATGTTGAGTCAGCTGTTTAATCTCATGGCATTCCATGTCCTTGACTTTGACCACTGGTTAGTCAAAAAAGATTGTGTTAATTGTGTATCAAAGACTCATTGTTCCCTGGAAAAAATATCTGGTGAAGACTGGTTCTCATTAGATAATTTGCCTACATGTCTCTACCTAAGACTTCCGAGTGCATCAGCAATTGAATGAACTAATTGGTGCCCTTTTAATATACCGCATTCCACATAAGTTGGGAATATACCGAAAAGCTGTGTTTTACCTGCCCTTTTTTGTGTATTGCCATGTTCTTCATTTTATGCTCACCTTTTTCATGATTATATTAGCATGAAATGTAACCACAGCAATAGCATGAACTTTTGTATGGTTGTAATCATCTTGTGTTTAACAGCAATCCAATTTTCTGACATCGCGCAATACTATGTCAGGGTTTTTTTCTATGGTAGACTGTATCAACCTCAAAGTAAGAACACTTCAAAACACCTAGCACTGTATAATTTCTTTTCTCTGGTGGACATATCAAAATATGACTGATTGGTGAATAATCATATCTCTGTTGTGTTCTCCAATGCAAAATTATGTGTACAAACATGCGACACAGCACATATGACAAACAATTGGTTTGTGTGACTAGAATCAACATGACTAAAGTTCACATACCTCTTATTACTTTGCTGGCATTGCTGTACAACAGCCTCGCCAGTATTTTCTTAAAAACGTGCCCAGCCTTCTACCTATAGTTCTATTGTATTTCATTCATATGCATAACATCATGTATTTTTCAATAAAAATTCATATCTCTTACAGTTTTAGGTTTATTGACAATATGACTGCTAAATGCAATTATTTTTGGAAAAGTCAGTCAGGAAATGCTGTTCAGTACATGAAATGTTTCAAGGGCAATTCTTTGAACCTGGAATGTGGAAAAAAGTATGCACAGCTTTATGTTATTATCCCAGGCAACCCTGGCTGCATCCAATTTTATGAAAAGTTTGCTGAAGAACTCTGCAACTTAACTACTTGTCCTGTATGGGGCATTAGCCATTCTGGTCATGCTAGATGTGGAAGTGGAATGAAGCATCCAAGAAAGACTGACTGTGGTTTGCAAAAGCAAATTGAACACAAAGTTGAGTTTCTTGAAGGGGAAGTTTTTCCTGTTGCAGAAAAAGTATTTCTAATTGGTCATTCTATTGGGACCTACATAATTTTGCAAATGATGGAAAGGTTATCTGGTAAATATGAAAATGCTATGAAGGGAATTTTGCTTTTGCCAACTATTGAAAAACTGCTTTTGTCACCAAATGGACAAAAAATTGTTTCGCTGGTGCACAATGAAAGATGGTTGACACCCATTATATCTGCTTCATTGAATGTTTTGCATTTGCTGCCAAATGCTGTGTTGGACTGCATTTTGCCATTTTTTGTTGAGGTAATATAGTTTTTGATGTTTTTGACATAAACACCTTTTATTTTAAGATGGCTTTATGGTTTAATTTTTTGTGTATTTTGCAACGTAACAACTTTAGGAACACAATTATTTGTTTGCAGACAAAAGAAGAGTTTATTTTGAAAACTATCAAAGACAACATTTCACCGCATGTTGTAATGTCTGCCTTGTTCATGGGATTGACAGAAATGCTTGAGGTAAATTGCAGTCCCACATACCTAAACTTTAGACTGTTGAAGCTCAATAAAATAAACTTCCTATACATTCATGTCATGTAGCTGACAGCCATTGTTGTTATGCCTCGACAGTCTGGCCTTTTTTGAGTCCCACATAGCAAAAAAATCTAAAAACTACTTGTAGCATTGTTGCCAGCAGCTTTTGGGAACAACTGGTGTTTCTTGTGATAAGAGGTGTGATTTTATTTAAGCCATAACTTTAGTTGTCAAGCGTTAAGACACCGACTTGACCTAAACTTGCTAAGTTGTGTACAATGCTACCTACAACTTGGTCAGTGTTCAGCTGCAGAGAGATGCAAATTAAAATGGGATTGGCCTATGTCATTCTTTGGCAGCTTCGATCCTAGAAGTATTTTAAACACAGAAATATTAAAACTAATGTTTTTCTGCTTGGATTTACCTTCTGTTTGTACACAAAATATATATTTTTAGATTTCACATCAATTGTTACAGGTCACTGAAAGAGAAGATCACATTCTGGAAAAGCACATTGACAACCTTGTGTTTTACTATGGAACAACAGACAAATGGTGTCCAGTTTCATTCTATGAATCTCTAGTAAAATCATATGGGGAACGTGATAATATTATTTTGTGTCAACAGAATATTCCTCATGCTTTTGTACTGACTAAAAGCTTGGAAATGGCTAGAATTGTGGCAACTTTAAAAATGATGTAACTCCTAATGTGCAATAAATTGGCTTGTTTTAATTTATATTTTATGCCTTAATTATTTAAATCCATGTACTTTTGATATATGTTGTGATCTGTTGCTAGGATGCACTTTGCATATTATATTAGTGAAATTAAGTGAAAGCAGATTTGTATTTCTTAGATGGATTTTTATTTATTTTTGTGTTGTGAAAAGTGCCATACACATGTGTTGTTGTTTAAATACTAGTTCCAAACAGGGTAAAGAAAAAAACACAAACAAGGCAAGTAGATTTAATTACTTCTGGTCCAAAGGACTAAATATTAGACACCTTTATTGTATGCTTTTGGGATATGTAATTCAACTGCACTTTAAAGAAATTTGATGTAAATAGGTTGTAAGGTGAAATTTTATTTGTGTTTGAGTTGAATTTTTTGTCATTTTATTGTCAAAAGTGATTTTTTAGGAGATTTTTGTGCAATAGAAATATATTTCTGTCATTCTATACAAAACAGAAAAAAATTTTAAAACTGGACTGTTGCTGTTGGATGCCAGACTTAAAATTATGGTTAATTTAAAACCAAGAAAACAAACATTACAGTTATTTTATTGTTTGGACATAGGTCAGTGATTTTTCAAAATGGTCTGCCATCCCCTCATGGTGGTCCGCGAAAAGATGAATGAAACCATGCACGGGTTAATAAAATGGCATGTTAGAACGAAATTCTGTTTGGTGGTCCTCAGAAAAAAATTTGAAGATGAGGTGGTCCTTGGGCTAATAAGTTTAAGAAACACTGACATAGGTACATCTTGACTTAGCATTAATGTGTAGCAGAGTCAAGGGAAGAAAAATCTTGCCACAATTTAAACCAACAACAGCTGTCTATTCAATCTAATGCTTTGACTGCAGGTATTTATTGCATGTCTGTGCAGCACATACTTTAATTGTTCACACTTTAAAACAATTTTGATAGTTGCTCCTAGCACAAGTAAATAAAGGTTCACAAAAATATGAGTTCTCAGGTTTCAACACCTAAATTGATACTCTGATAATTACTGAATAAAAATACACAATTAAAATCATCTGCAACACAAAAGTTAGCATTAAGTTGGAAACAAAAGTCCCCAAGTCATCAAAATAGGAAAATTAAGTGCAGATGAAAATGCTCTTTACTAGGTTGCATAACATGATCTACAATATTTATGAAATTCCGAAAGATTTCATTGAAACTTTTTAAAGACACCTACTGTAGATAGTAATTAACTAATTGACAGTAAGATTTTTACACATGACATAAACTTAAAAAATGATATCTGGCTTGACATGTTATGAATGCTTGGCCTTGCCATTGGAAACACCATTTGGATGTTTTAAATTTGACTCCAGTAGAACTTTTATATCATCAACTGCTTTTTGTAGGCCAGCAGCAAACTTTTCTGATCCGGTCTCTTGGCAACTTTTGAAGCTTGTAATCAGACATGACACTGTAACACAGTTAAAAAAATGTTTAGATGTTGAAATTGCTTATAGTGACATTTTTATTTCCGAAAAACATGCATTCAATATCAACATTGTGTTGGGTCCCCACTTTCCTTGGTGTTTGATAACAGGCAACTGACAACCAATATGTTACTGATTGTAAAAATGTCACAACCAGTCGTATGTAACACAAAATGAGTGGGCTCTGCAATAACCTGCCCCTACATGCAATTAACTTACAAAATCTCATGTAAAGAGGAAGTCAGGTTTGCTACCTCCCTTCTTCTGATGCTAAAAGCCAACAAACAAACAAACTAAGATAAAATGTGTATTTACCACTATCCTCATCCATAAAATATGCCACCCCATATCCATCTGGACGTTGTGGCCCGAATCCACCACCAACTGGATCATATGGAGTGATTTTTCCAATAACAGAATCATACCGAAGTGGAGACTGTGATGTGGACAATTCATCAGCCTCATAAAATGGCTATGGATGTAAAGCACATTAATTGGTCAAAAAGCCAGAGACACTTAATGAGAACTTTGATTCTTTGTTTACTTGAAAAAATGTTATACCCTTGAATTTTTAGTGGTTTGAGTAGTTTTTTTTTATGTAATTTAATTAAACCTAATGCAGACTAAAGCCAATGGGGTGAATTCTGCCAGCTCCTAATTAAAAAAAAAATGCTTAAAATAAACCGTATATATACTAATACATCCCATAGGATATTTATAAGCTTTCATGTACAAACACAGTTATACAAATCCATTTTACCTTCATGGTAAACAGTTTTGGCACTGCTCCAGAAAGCTTTCCAGCAATATACAGGCCAAGCAAATGTCTGTCAACTGCTCTGCCGTTCATAGCATCATATTTGTATTGGGTTTGATAGATGATTGCCTTTTTCAAGTGGGCCACTTTTTCAGCAACTGACACAGCTGGATCATCAAATGCCTGAAAAAATTCATGATTGTTAAGAATAAGTTTTGTTTTAGAACTTGTTACTTTGTACCTTTGTAAAAGCCACAGAGTGTTCAGAAACAGGTCGAATGGTTTCAGTTCGAGCATCCTTAAACAACCTGTGTACAAAGTTTAGTAATTTGTTTAAAATTGGAATTTCTTTTGGTTGAATCGTTTTATTCTAAATTCCTGATTTTGTAACATATATCCATACCTTGTAGCTGCTGTTTCATAGGTTTTAGGTGTTTTTTGGTGCAGTCTGTAGTAAGTGAGTTGAAGAGCCATCTGCATGTAACCATCAGGGCTGACTCTTAACTTTTTAATGAAGCCTTTTCCCTTGTTCACAAAGTATACAATTGCATCTACATCACCAGCCTAAAAAACAATGTAAAAGTTTTTGATGAAATATAAATCCAGTCTGAGAGAGCAGCAAAACAAGGGCTTCTGACTTGAAAATGTATACAACAAACGAAAAATAGGTCAGTGTACCTGCAGTTACAATCGGCTGTTGACAGCAGAGCAGCATTATTGCTTATGCAGATAACTGAACAGACCAGGAGTTAACAGCAAAAGTAACTAGAGAGTTAGCGTTCTCCATATTTTCATTCCACATACACTACCACCCCAAATTGATGTTTTCCATATGTACCATTTCCTTCATTATGTTGGATATATATTCAATGTCTGCATAACATTGGGTCCCAAATTCCCTTGGCATTTTATGACATGATTGTTTCTGCTAGCATAAACATATGGGTCCCCACACACATGCAGTTTCTGAATAGTAGTGATGTTTTAGGATGTCATCAGTTTAAAAATCGGTGGGAAAACAAAAAGTAAAGATTTCCACATAAATATTCTAACCAAATCATTTTTTTACGTTATGCCAATTACAATCTTACTGTAAACAGCACAATTTAAACCCCACAGCCACACTAACCAATAGTTTGACCTACAGTGACCTTCGGCCGAGCGGCAACAAACCCTTAATGAATCTCTTCAGCGCGGTTTCAGTAATGCGCTATAAATTCAACAACAATAACATTANAAAAAGGTAAAAAATAAGTGAATAAAAAAAAGTCACAAAATACATTACAATACATTGCATTCTACCAGCTATTAAAATAGAAAACTTCTAGGTAACTTACTTTGTTAAATATTGCCGTTTTAAAAATTTTACATTTTGGGGGCCTGTGGGTGAACCGATGGGTGAATTGGGGTAAAAAGTTGACAGTGCACAACTTCAGATACACATCTATCATGTGTGAAACTTTAAAGAAATTCGGACAACTCCTTCATGACCAAAACGTGGGAACAAACTCGCGTTAGACAGAAAAAAAGAAAAAAAAAAAAACAGAGTAAAAACAATATGTGTCCCCTTCATGGACATGGATTTGTATGTCTGAACTAAAGAGCATGTAGACAAAATAAGTTTTGGGGGTTAAAAAGGTAAAAAACGAGTGAATCCAATCACAAGTCACAAAATACTTTTATATATTTTGCATTGTACCAGCTATCAAAATAATCCACTTCCAGATGACTTGCCTTGTTAGATATTGCTGTTTTCAAAGCTTTAACGTTTGTCTGGCCTGTGGGTTAACCATGGCAAAAAGTTTGCACAACTTTACAAAATTATCTATCATGTGTGCAAGTTTGAAGAAATAGGAATGACTTATTTTTGACCAAACAGTCGGAACAAACTGGCATTAGACAAAAAAAACAAAAACAATATGTGTCTTCCTTCATAATTACAGGAAGGAAACTTCACATAAAATATAAGGGCCGAGTATACTATGTTTAGGCAGGCCTGACAATGTGGTAAACCAAGTGTGGCTGTTTGGTCCACAATACTGCTAAAAAATTGACACAACAATGAATTATGTCTATATTATATCATTTCGCATAGGACGAGTTGTATTTTGTAAAATTAGTTTTCTTTAAACCACCTTTCTTTAATCTCTATACACTTGCAATGTTTTATTACTGCTTGACAAGAAAGGATAATAGGCCTAAAACAATAATTAGTGTCTTACCAGTTTATCCCAATCAGATTTTATCTCAGCAATTTCATCTTCTAAGTTGTCAAGCTCCCACTGAAGTCGTTTGGGACTTGGTATCACCTTGTGCTGAGGAATGTCCCGGTGGGTAGCATCACCACTGGAATCATATTTTGCATGGTAGAGGCCATACTCCCACATTCTTCCAGATAACTAAAAAACGATACAGATTAAAACATTTGAACATCCTAACATTTGAAAAAGTATATCTCCTGTCACATACAGTGGCTTCTGCAGTGGTATGTTCAACATTGTAGCCCATAGAACCATTTTCTTCTGTAATGAATGTCATTGATTTGTCAAACCAGCGGTCAAATCCATTTCCAGTCAGGTAGGTTTTGAATTCTTCACTTTGGCTCTGCGAAGGAGCGCAAGAAGGAAAGTTTGAGTTAAGCATCCAAAGTGTTAACATTGAATGTTGTTTCAGGTTATATGCAACATATGAACAGAAAACATTATTAAACAAATGTCTACCGAGTATTGGGGTCTCATACATAATGCCTCTTTTTATATGTAGGGTGGACAACAATGAAATTACCTTTAAGGTATTTAGTAGTTTATACATGCAACAGACCCACTGAAATTATACACCAGTATTGTGATACTTATTGCAAACAGATTTTACTCAAAAACACATATGCCTCAATTAAAATTTTTTATAGATGGATTAGAAAAAAAAAATTTTTTGTAATTAAATTAGAAAAACAATAGTTTTAAAAGTTTAATAAAGATAAAACCTGGGATGAAAGTTCACTCCATAACTTCTGCATTCTGTGTAATAAGGCACATACTTTTGCACATTACTATTTCCAAAGAAAATTTTAAGCTACTGAACAGCAGTATGTTTCAATATGGAAAGACATTATGTGTAAATAATGTTCGAAGAAACAGTAAAATCACAAACTATTCCATGTTCTCGAATACTTTATTATTATATATTGAGCCCCTCCTGCCATAAATACCTGAGGTCGACTTTCACCCAATGCCAGACACAGAACAGCACTTTCAACAACTTCCAGGCTCTTTGCATTTACCTTGTTTTCCAGCAGCTGTTTGCGAATCTAAAATACAGTTGACTTGAGTTGGTTCAATTTTCTGTAATAAGGTATGTCAACAGTGATTTAAAATCTGTTCTATTTAAATTTATTTCAATTTAAAAAGTTTGTGCTTGCCACATATAAACAGAAAAGAAAGATTTTTATGCACCTGCTATAAAGAGTTTGTTTACGTTGGGGCTAGAGAAACATGGCCCAGAATTTTTTTGTCCTTGCTGCCTGGCAACAAAGAGAGTTGCAGAACAAGACGATGAACCGATTTTTTGTGCAAGCACCTACCCAAGCAGTTTACCTGAGCCCATCTAGTTCTGGTTGTTGATGTAAAAATACTAGGGTTCAAAATGCTTTTGTTCGAGTTTTCTTCCAAGTCTTTTGCATCTTCAATAATCATCTCAAGTTGAGTTTGAATTTCTCGTGGTGTTAGTATTGTTTCTTTTCCATTTACATCAGTTGCAAAGAAGTCTAGTTTGTACATTGAATTTTTCCTGCAGAAAGCACAGGTTTTATATTTGAAAAAATGTATTTAAACTAGGATTGGTGTTTTGATGTACCACAAAATAACATCATGTATGCATTGTGTCGGCTTTGCAACATACAATGTACAACCTTTAGTCAACCATCTGTTAAACACATGGAAACAGATGGCATCAAGAAGCCTGTTCACATCAAATTTAACTTAAAATTTAATTTATTTAGCAAACGTTAATTGACATCATTGAAGGTAAACTTTTTTTGTGTCTGAGTAGTTATGTTCCATAATTTATTTTACTGTTGCATACTATGTTTGTTCTCCAATCAAAAAATTTTACATGGGCCACAGACCATGCATATGCAAATGGAGCTGATAAAAACGTACCAGAAACATCCAGAAATTTGCCACCCATTTTAAACTGGGTAAATTTAATTCACTTGCTTTTTTTCCCTTTCTCTCTTTCGAATAAGGTACATTTATGCAATTGATGCAGGTAAATTTGTGCGCATAAACAGGCTTAATGTAGCTGGGAAAATTAAACCTTTATCATTGTTTTCAACAAACATAACTCTTTAAACTTTGTCATATCAATAAAACAGAACATACACCTGAAAACCACAATGTGCTTGGAATTGGGAAAAGTTTTAAGTTCATCAATTGCTTCACCAGGTATTCGAGTTGTTGAACAGATATACTTGTATCGCTCACAGGAAATAGGCACAATGTTTTGTATCATCATATTAGACAACTGAAAAAAGAGTTATTACTGTCATTTTTTGAGACACTCTTTTAAAAAATACTATGGTGGTGGACATACATCTCCAGCCTTAATTTTTTCATTGTACTCCATAAAGCCGAACATGATGTTAGCTGCCGAGGAAGTTTGCTTTATTGATGGATCGTTGTGATTAAAATTCTTCTCACCATTACAACTGAAGTTTGAATGCACTAAATTGAAGATACACACAAAGGTTTATCACAGCAAAACATATGTGGCCAAGGGTAACATTTTAGAACTAAATGGGTAGTTTTCTCTATATTGCCATTCCACATTCACTAGGACCCAATAAATGATTTTTCCATGTATACACTTTTCTTTAATTACAATGGATATGCAAGTGACACCCACATTGCATTGGGTCCCTAACCCCTATAACATTTGAATGTAAAATATAACATAGTATTTTTACAAGCACAAACACATGGGTCCCTATACACAAATAATAGCTAATTGGTAGTGTTAATAGAGCTCTATTAGATTAAAAAAAATTTGCTCAATTTAAAAAGATTAATTTGAGCAAAAAATGTTAAATACAATTATATCAGTTGTAAAAAAACTGCTTGTTGCATAACAACTATTTTTAGTTACTTCAGTCAAATTAAGTCTTTAGCTGCATGTAATACTGATCCCATATTCTTTTGTTCTTACAAACTATTTTTTTTTATTTTGGCCTTATACAGAGTTAAGTTTGTTTAGCAGCATAACCTGGGCTTCAGATTTACCTGGTAGGGGACCCCGTCCTGCCAGATAGACATATTTGTCCCAAATCTCACTCACCCAATTTTCCTCTGTTTTGTACCTGAGAGGGCAGACTCAGTTTAAAATCACTGTAATAACTTTAAATTCAACCATTCAAACATGCAAAACCTCTGCTCTAGCACTTTTTGCAGTTTTATTCCTTCATTCTTTTGAAAATCCTTCATAACTTCAACTACTGATGAATATTCTTCTTCGTTCAAAAGTGGTTTAATCATTTTTAAAGTTCTGCATGCAAAACCGTAATAACTTGGTTAAATTTGTTTTTTCAAATATTTAACACAATAGACTTCTGGTGTTTTAATGATACCGACTGGTCATGGCTACTAAACAGTTTTTTTTACATGTATGACAAACCTCTGACATGTAGTTTTTAAAACTTACAAACTTTGATTCGACTATCATTTTTGACCAGATTATTATTTATCAAAATTGTTAAAAATATCAGGTTTTGTTTTGTATCCACAATACCTTTTACATGTGTCCTCAAGCTTTGGCAGTGGATACTTCGGAAGGTAGTTTTGAAAAGAATACAATTTGTTTTTTTTGGGAACAAGAGCCGAAAGCAGGAAACCCCAAGCCTGTAAAGTATATTGCAACAAAATTAAAAACCATTCGCAGTCTGTTAAGGAGTTTCACTAGAACGTTTTGATAGCATTGCAATGTTAATGGAGCCTTTGAACTTAGCAGGTGTGTTGTTTGAAATTCTTTCTTAAAATGCAATATTGGCTGTATTTTTGTATCTGTATTTTGTACCAATTATGACATGCAATAGTTAGTTTGGTTCCTGCAAAAAGTTTTGCCAAATCCAATGCGGCACTGGTTTGTTTTTTCTGGTAGTTTATAAAGGCAGACTTGCAATTTTAAAGGCACCACAGTACTAGTTGTCAAAGGTGGGTATAAACCACCAAACAACTTGACAGTTAACTACATTTCAATTTAACCAACTTTAACAATATAGAATATGTTCGTGTACAAACAATTGCACCAATCATCACACGCACCTTTGTCTTCCAGCTTTTGTGGTTGTACAACCAATCTCTGTGAACAAAAAGATTGTTTAAAGTTTAGAGTTGTTTGTTTACAATGCCTGGTTGCAAAAGCACTATTGAGCCACTGATTTCGGCAGGCTTTAGGCTTAGCAGAATGCGTTACCTGTAAGTTAGAAGTTTGCGAATAATTTCCCAACGTAGCCATTCCGCAATTCCAAAGGTCGTGGTTCCGACTACAAACGCCACAACCAAAAGACTGTACTTTTCATCTGTCGGCAGTACTTGTACGACCTTGTCAGGAATACACCGATACAAGGAATTTGAAAACAGACCAGCTGCTGCAGCAAACGTTGCACCAGTTATTCCGGCGAACAAAAATTTACTCATTCCAGTCATTTCCAGCATAACCGGAACCTAAATTTGAAAGTTAACGTTAAATATGCAGCAAGAGTAACTGCTTAAGCTGGTTCAGAGACACCACCCGCGATCTGCCTCACAGATTGTACACCAGCCGTGCTCACGCGAATTTTTAAACTCACTCGCCCACTCATGTCTGCGGTGAAGCTGTTGGGTACAAAGGTCGCTGGTGGACTCTTTTTTTCCCTTTAATGATGCATTTATGTAAACTGAACCCCCAAACGTGGACTTCTGACTTCTTGTGTTTACAAAGCATACAACAGGAGGCCACAACCTCGCTATGACGCTGCCTGCACTACAAATATTCTTAAAAGCATTGGATATCGAACTAAATGTACTTCTAGCTGTGGACTGTCTATTCACTTTATGCTTCAAAAGCCATCCATAGCAAACACAATTTTGCATGTTTTTTAGACAAACTGTTGTATTGGTTTTGTCATTCGTTGCACAACCGATACCTTGTGGACTGTGGTGTATCCGAGCTATTTATGATGCGCTCATCAGAACACTAAAAACCTAGAGTAGTTCAAAGTTCATGTTTCAGTGACTTGTGTTTATTGAATGTGGGAGGCGCTTCCGCAAGCTCTTTCGCTTGATTGTTGACATACTTGAGTTTCTTCAAAGGGGATAGCAACACAGCACGGTTTCACTAGGTTTAGCGTAACAGGCTTCCAACACGTGTTGATTCAAGTTTTTTGCTTTACAAGGTCATGAAACGACTTTTGACTGTAGAGTCTGTGTTTGCTCTTTCGACTGAGCAAACTGGTTGTCGAATTGGGTGCAACTCCGATTGGCCGCATTTTTAACAGACCTGCTGTTCCATCCGACATTTGACAGCGGATACGCTGATATCGATCGTGCGATGACATACTTCCGTCATATTTTATACCATTAGGAAAAAAATCGTCCAGTTTAAACACATCGGCCCGTTCTTGGTTGGCAAGTCTTGTCGGAGTGCTATGGAAATTTGCCGGTAATCCAAGGTTTTCGACCAGATCCGTGTACTTGTCTTTGTGCTTAATCTTTGTGTTTTGTTCCGTTGATGATTTTTTTGAGTCAGCACCTCCACTTTCTGGACCCTTCACAAAGTGTCAATGTTTAAAGTTGTTGCGATATCTTCCTAATTTCCTTTACTCTTAGTAAATAATTATTACCTTGCGCAATATAAAAAAGGCGTTTACGCCCTAGGCAATGCAAGCAATGCAAAAGAATTTTGAGTACTCTGTGGACAGAAATATGAGCAAATAATGCCAGCGGCAAGAAAGCGATTGTATATTAAGCAGTCAGGAATATATAATAACGACGTGGGACAGGAAACGTCTATTTTTAAAAACGTGTATAAATTTTGTCAATTTAGACTACATGTTTTTACAAGTAAAAGTCATACGGTAAACGAACGTCGCATGTACTGGAACTAAGGTTTGTAACTTAATTTCACAGAAAGTGTTCGGATACCTTTTTTGGTGATTTCGACGGTACATCCAGCGTCATGTTTCGGAGAGTTACGAGCAGCAATCTCCAGACGACACCGGCACCACCAAACATTACACCCGATACAGCCCAAAATGCAAGCGGATTCTGCCAAAGTAGAGACATGTCAGTATTTTTGGTGATTTTGCATCTAAAATTACAACCTTACGTACATTACATTAGGTTTGTACAGACGACACCTTGTCAAAAAACGGACTTGAAATTTTAGTGAAATTTTACTGATGGCATGGTGTTGTTAGAAATCCCTACATTATAAAAGTATTACAATCAACATGAAGTTTTACCTCTTCCCACGACGATTCAAGGTTCATTCCGAACGCCATCCCCAGCATTCCGAATATGGTACACGAGAACATTCCCATTGTTAACTGCAGCTCAAGACGTAGAAGCAGGTTCCGGTGACTAAAAAGCAAACACAATTACAAAAAAATCATAGTACACAAAATACCGCTACCTGTCAAGGTTGATTAAGATGGCTGTGTTTGAATTTTCGATTGCTTCTTTTAACTCGACAACCTTGTTGGAGATTTCCTCCGCCTGCCAAAGAATATATCGAACACATCTAAAAGACACTTCAACGACAAAGAGAGAAATTGCATAAAAACGTGTCACGCAATTCCCTATAAACAGTTGCAACATTGCAACCCAAAGCTACATGTTTTATTTCTTTTATTTTGTCATTAAAAAACAATGGGATTTCAAGCTTTGTGTTCAAAAGCATGAAAAACAACATTTACACAGACAGTCTTACAAACTGGTGTGCATATTGGTATGTCATTTTAGGGATTCTAGTGCGCTTCAAACCGACGTACGTCGCGAAGAAACGAATCAAGTAACGTCTCCATTTCGTCCTGTAGGTTTATCTTATACTTGAGATCAATACGTGGTGGTAACGTCATCTGGGATTGATTGTTGCCATCATTTTCATCCGAGTGAGTCGTGCTTGTAGGTCCACTCTCGTACGGGTTAAAAATGAACGCATCGTACATTGGCCTATTAACGCAAATGTTTGTAGGAATTGTTACTCTCAATACGAAGTGAGACACACACATCTTTTTACAATCGAAGCCCGTGGGGAAAAAATAAAACCCTATTGTTTCTTGCAGGACACCTACTTTGTCAACTAATGAAATCGAAAAGATACACAAAAAAGGATTTGAGACGGTCATTTAACAATGTATTCGGTCCATCGAACCATTCCTGTTTCAAGGCAACTACAACCAAACACCAGAAAGAATGACTATCATGGGCCAAGAAAATGTATCATGCATACCTTTCACCTTCTCCTATATCAATGCTGATGCAAAGGTTTCTTACATCATCATCGTATTCAAGAATTTCTTCCAAAAGGTCACAAAACTCGCGGACGGATGTTGCAAATGTGTTTAACCTACAGATCAACTAGTTTAAAACACTTTTACAAAACAATATGCAAGCAAATGCTGTAAGGATGTACGGTTAAGATAATACCTGGTACTGTTCTGTAGAAGTACATGTACAAGTGACCTGTCTACAACAAGGGTCTTTGGATCAGTCAAAACTGTCAGCAACTTAGTAATGTCTGGTTCAGTTTCTTGTAAGCTTTTCTTAAAGTTTGAAATCTGTGAACAATTACATGACAATTGGAATACAAAACATTTAAAGGCAATATATACACACTATGTGCATGAAAATTGCTTCAATGGCTCTATATTCCAGAGGCAAATTGCTTGTGTACAGAGATGATCCTGTCAATTGTCTGGGTAATTTGTTCCAAAATTCTGCAATATCCTCATTATCACTCGGGTTTGTTTTTGTTGATAGATTGGGTGGATCTATTAAAAGTACAGCATCGGGACACACAATTGCCTTCAGTTTCTGAAATGCAAAATGAAAATATACACAAATACATCACACCAAACTAAAAAGCAAGTATTCCAATAAATAATATGCACCTTGAATCTCAAAATTATTTTCCTGTTACGAACAGCTAACATGTTTGTGTGCTGAAAGCGCATGTCCCTCACTGTTAGCCCAAGCTCTTGGTACAATACAGACTTGGATACCTCTGGTAAAATAGAATGATAGGTCATAAGAGGGAGGTGGAATTTGTTGTGTAGTTGCATAAACCAGTGTTTCCCAACCAGTGGGTCAACCCAAAGTTGGGTCACCATGAGATTCTTTTTGGTTGCTTGTTTTTATAAGAAAAGCATAAATATATTAATGTTTTTTTGTTGTCTTCATTGCTCACAACATTGAACTTTGGCAGGATAGTAATTTAAAACAAAATACAGCATTTGTAGTTTTTGTTTGTGATATAACTCATACTTGTCCAAAACTAAGCAGTGCATTGCTTATTAAGCAATGCTTCCAATTGCATCTATATTTATTGTAATTTTGATAAAATATTAATTTTGAAAACCATAGTTTCACTGTTCGCATTTCAGTATTTGAACACTGCCAAAATACAAAACATATTAGTTTAGATTTAAATTAAATTGTAACATAGGGCCTTACAGAAATCCAACTTTAAAGTATTGTGGCACAATTATCGGCTTTACAAAAATGCTCAGAACCTCTAGTGCAATATATCATTTCATATTTCAATAATCATGATAATACTGTAGCATAAATTCTTAACTTTTTTACACATTTTGGTAATGTACTAATAAAAAAGCTTACCGTAAGCACTCCTCGATCCATTGGATGAAACACAATACTAAACATAAAGATATAATAAAAGCAAAGCACTCAACGAAAGAAATTAACATGCTTTAATTTGAAGCAAATACTCACCACCTGAAACTTGGGAGCTTTTTTTGTGAGTCCAACTTCTGGTGGATTTGTGCTTGCTTTTCTGTGCAGTACTAAAGTTTCAAATACAGTAATTTTAAAAAATGACCTCCTTTTGTAAACTCCTTTGCAATTACAAACATAAACCTTTAATCTGCATAAAGCTAATTCATTCCAATGTCTCAGTGCCATAACATTAATGCATCATGCATGCAAACTTTAATTGCTGTATATATCATAAGGAAAGCATTCAAATACATGACAATCTTCATATTTTAACACCAAAACAAAGCTAGTACAGTTATTTTGAATCAAATGTTAGTTTGCGGTATATGGGGTGAATTTATGAATTTACCTTGACAGATAGTTGTGTTTCTTTTTCCATAGCTTGCACACAGTTGGATCGTCAACCTATTCAAATGGAGTTGGAATGACATAACTACACCTTACCATTTTTACATATCCAACCTCAACCTAACAAGTAAAATAAACTCAAATTTGGACAAATTCGCGGTAGAAAATTTCCAGTGCATTTCCAACTTTTACGCCATAAGGGAAACTACCCGATTGAGTTTTTTAAGCATCGTTGTTGGTTCATAGAAGTAATGCACATATAGCATTTTTAACAAAACACAAAATTTTAAGTTCTAAGTTATTGACAGAGTTGTCTTTGCACGCGGAATAACACTGAAAAAAACCAAATGTAAAATTTGGTAACAACTAAGGAAAACAGTGGAAGTAGAAATACGACATACCTTTTAAAAGGCTAGTACAAGACGAAAAACAAATCCATCATATGAGTTGAGTTGAGTTGAGTTGGCTAATACATATTCAAACTTTGTGCCAATATTTCACTCATGTGTAACATATAAATAAAACTGCAAAAAACTATTAACTGTAAAAAAACTGTATGGATACACAAAGGATAATTTACTGAAGATTTCTGGCTATAATGACGCAGGCACATACCATGACTTAACACCCCAATGAGCATGAAACCCTCGAACTCGATTTAATGTTGACAAAATGGGCAACTACAAAGCGTCCCGAAGCCAGAGGCAGAGTGTTTTAAAAGTTTCTCGAGGGCAAAAAGTTTTTGACTGCCTAAAATGCGAAACTTTGTGAGGTTTCTGACAATTTAACTGATGAAAAAAGTAATATTTTAACATGTTGGTCTTTTTAAAGCTAAAGGCTATTTTAGTTGCCGCGCAATGAAAATAAACGGTTTGGTCGTGTTTAGTATTCGACTTTTTCGAAACAAATTTGTGCATTCGTTCCGGCCTAGTCATTTTATGTGTCACGCTTCATTTTTATGCTGCAATAAAGTGCAATTCAATTTTTATGCCGTCTTTGTAGTGGGTAAACAGTTGTTGAATGAAAAACGACTATTTCTAAAGGTTGTAAACCCTTTATCGAAGGTTTGTGATTACTTTCTGTTTAGCGCTTCAAGCCAAAGGTTCAGCGGGGGAGGCCTATTTGAGTTTTTCTTCTCAGTGTGTGTATTTTCGTCCGCAAATTGAGCGTTGTTGAATAACTCCAGTCCAGACTGTCCGGGTTTATTGTTCAGCACGTCGATTTCGCAAATCACCCGCTGCTTCAGTGTATGAAAAAAATCGCGGTTGTTTGGTTTCACTGGTGTCAAGAAGGGCACGAGACAAGCGCAGTCGAGCAGCCATCGAAGTCACTAATCCTTTGTAATTGAAAAGTTGAATAGTGTGCGAATTTTCACCAAAGAAAGGTAAAGTTTACGCAATCGATAAAGTTTTGTTTTGTGGTTTTTTTTGTGTAAGGATGCGAGACAAATTCGAATAATTAGGTGTAAAAGTTTAATGAGATGCTTTTAAATTTCAGATCAGGTATATTATCAACATGAACACGTGTCTAAAGTACTTCTTCGTAGTCATCAACCTTATTTTATTGGTTTGTGATTTGTTTATTCAATATTCCTAAAACTTTCTTTCATTGTGATGAAATTTGTGTGTAGGCAAGATGTTTTGTTAAAAGGTGCATAGGCCCGCTTGTGTGACATTCTACCTTCATGTCTACTTGTGGTAAATTTTTTTCTGAGCTAGTTACGCAGTTTAAGGTTTGGGACATTTTTCGGGTGCTTTGAGCCACTATATGTAAACCTGTGGTCCTTTGAAAAGGGCGATATGTAGCACAATATAAAAATATGTTTTTGAGATTTTGTGTATAAAATGGGTTACTATGTTACCAAACAGGTTGGAGGTATTGCTCTTGTTGGATTTTCAATTTGGCTTCAGTATGGGTCAGCGACACATGAAGTGCTCATTGCGTTTAGGGGTAGTGTGATTGTTATTTACTGTCTACTTGGAGTCGGCGGAGCGATGGCTGTAACAGGTAAGTTATATAACAAGGCCAATGGACATTATATCATTATAGGTAAATATGTTGGCTATCCCCTATTTTACTGGACCACACAAAAATGACGTCAAATGGCTGGTTTAAATATTACTGAAATTTCCATCTTAAAAACATTCATGTCAAAATGACATCGAAGGCAATTACAGTCCACCAGTGTATAGTGTTTCTTCGCCCAACATGTACATGTCACAGAGCAAATTTTCTCGCCTTGTATTGATTTTGTGGCTTTACTTTGTCTGGATGAAACACTGTAGACTCTGATCTGTTTTTTCTTTATTAGACAATGACCCTTTTGCCATTGAAGTATAAAAGCTTAGCGAACCCACGCAAGGGCAACATTAGGTCCACAGTTATTGAATTCTGTATTGAGTATCCTTAATGCCTATCAGGTCGACGTATGACGAATGACTTTTTTCAATTTGTTTTGTTACCTTTTGTTTTCAGGCCTAATCGGAGCCATAGGAGCCTGCTACGAGTCGCAATGTTTTCTTGGCATCGTAAGTGACGGACAAACTATCCCGCGCTTTTGTTTTGATTCCGCTTTGTATATTCTGAAGTTAAGGATCCCGTAGTTCAAGTGTGCCAGAAATATCTTCTAAAGACAACAACTAGGCCTGCTTGACTTGGAATTTATGCGTCACCATATCACTGACTTTTCGGTGAAACAAACAACAAGTTCACACAAAAATATAAAAAAACGTCAAACCATTCTACACATAGAAAATGGTCTTTTTATCAGCGTGTCTAGCAGCTTGCAGTTCAATTACCAGATTTTGGACAATTTGACAGAATATTTGTCAAACTTGACACGTTTTGACATCAAACTTGACATCTGTTACTGCGTTGTGTAATTATAGCAAGTCTATGTGTAATATTTAACTGTGCGCTTATTGTTTAGTACATGGTCACGGTCATTTTATTCATGGTATTTGAAGCGGCTCTTCTAATCTATAGTATCGTAAACAAAGAAAATCTAAAGAACCAGATCGCGGGCTTGTGGGAAACCCTTGGAAATGAGACAAAATACCTAATCCAGGACAGGGTACGTTTGAAGGCTTATGCAAACACTTCAATAACGGTTTCATCTTTTATAACACCTTGACTCTGTTGCAGCGATAAAATATTCATACTAAGTGTCAAACTAGAATATCAATTTCGGATACTTTATCGCTTTACACTTTCCTTGTTCAAAACGGTTTTAGCAGCAGTTTCTATCCTATGTGCTGTACAACGTATGCTTCATTGGTCCATGTGACATTGGCATACGCTCCTAATTCAACTAAAATTTGTTGCAGTTCAACTGTTGCGGATACTTGAACGCCTCGGAGTGGAACGGGAGCTTTCATGTCTCTTGCATCAACAACACGATCGAGAATAGAACTGATCCGTGGAACGTAAGTACACCGCAATTATTGGGCCAAGAATCATTGCGATCCTCTTTATAAAAACTAAAAGTTTTTAGCATCTTTAGGTCACAAAAGTTTACTACAACGTTTTTCATGTAGACGTCCTGTTATTCGAACGTGTCAAGCTGGATAGACGAAAATATCATCGTGCTGGGTGTGATCGCTGGATTTGTCATGTTTTTCGAGGTTAAATTGTTGTTAGTATTTGTCCCATTCCTTCAAACACTTAACAAAAATAGGTTGAGATTTTGACATTTTTGTCGATCTGGTTATATAGTGCAATCTTAGTAAAGAACCACAACAAAAGTTAAACTAAAATCTTACAGGAAAATGTGAATCGACATGGAATTCATACTTTACATTACACAAAAACAAAATAAATATCAAAATTAATTAAGTATTTGAAAACGAACAAACAAAATACCAGCAGTATGAAGGTCAGTTCATGGTGAATTATATACCGCCCAAAATTATTTTCAAACTTTGAAAAGATAAACCAAGCAACCACAAGTGGTAGACGGCAAAATGTGTTTAACAGCTGATTCAGATCACTATCACCGGTTGCCTGATACGTTCTGTCGGTAACTTGAACAAAGTCGAAGAGGTACATCGCGATGTTCAAAGACCGTCGCCGAGACACGAACATCACAGGGAGAGCGAAACAAGACGGAGTAATGGCGCTTATCGCAATGAAGCATATGAATACGATCGGCGCGACAGTTACTACTACGACATTAATGGGCGAAGACATCGTACTGTAAACATTTGATAAAACTGCGATTGTTTGTGTTTTTTTGTCAATTCTAGTTAGCTTCGTAGTCACTGTTCAATGCCTTACAGACGACTGTGTGAGTTATGTTTAGTTTTTAATCGCTTTTAAAAATGTTAAAGATGAAGAATGGCAGCCAAAAAATGTTTGTTCAAAATAAAAACGCAATGGTGAGAACATTTTATATTCTTTGCTGCGCACGGATTTACACTCCCATTGTCGTTGTATCCAGTATTGTTTTTCTGTAAAAGCGCGCAGTCTAACCAAGAGTCTATCTTCAGGTATTATTCGACACCTTTTACGTAAATGTAACGAAATGATCCAAATGTAGTTACGTGTAGCCTGTATGGTGAACAAACTTAAAATATGTTTGCTTGTTTAACATAGCGGTTCTTCATCGGTTATTAATTCGCCCAAGCAAAAGTAGAGCAAAAAAGTGAAGTTTGAACAATAAAAATCCGACTTTTACGTTGATCGGTATACAGCTTCGGTTTATGGAATTACAGTGAATGGCAAAAGATTTAAACAAAAGTTAGTGATAATGATCAATTATGTTGTAGGATTTATCTCATCCGTGTTCATCAGGTTTTCCTCGCTTTTCTCTTCTTTGGGGACTTGCCTCAGGGCCACAAGCAAATAAACGGTGATGGCAATCTGCGTCGTCTGTGATTTGTAATTTATTTTGCCATTAGTGTAGTGTTAACGTAGTACGTTGTAGTTGCTGCTAAGTTATTGTAAATAAGACTATGTAAATGTGCCGAATGCAACACAACACAGATTTAGAAACGATATTTTTATGTCAAAAATATTAATGCTCTTTTGGAACACAAGACAGATACTTGAAAGTAGCCTGATGTTTAAAAACATAACTACAAAAGAGTTTGCATGCAGTAAATACATTTTACTCCAAGCGCTGTGCTGTTTTGCTTCACCAGGCCGTGGCTATGTAAAAAATTCACTGGCATTACTGACAAGACAAAATATTATTCTCTTCGTGAGAGGCAGGATCGTCTATTTCATTTTCCCCGCGAATGGCTGGTATTCCACTTACCATGAGAAAAAAGAAAAATCCCATAGCAAGCCCGAATGCAACAGAGTTCTCATCAATCCATCTTAGTGTCGAGGCGTAACAACCGTTCTGAGAAAAAAATTCCTGTAGCGCTTTTCCAGTGAAATGTAAGCATTTGCAACACCACATAAAAATCACAACACAAACCGGCCACGGGGTGGTGTTGTTGGGCACTGACGTGTTGAAGCAGGAACTGTGAAGTGTTGTGACGTTCCAGTCGGCGTGGCTCAAGAATCCACAGCAGTTAAACTGCGCACATTTTTATTGAACTGCAATTAGTTGCGAATTTGACCCAAATAATAATAAAGTAATCATACCCTGAGTTGGATTATGTACTTTGTGTTGTCACTCAGCGAATTCCACACGTTGTTTGTTTCATTTTTTAACACGTCCTTGTTCGCAAGACCGTAAATGAAGATAACCAGTACCAACACAAGGAATGCTGCGTTCACCGACAAGTACTGCAATAAAAGCCGAACTAGTGATGCGTTCGCCAACTGGTAAATAAAAAGATGAAATAAAACTTACAACAGCTAGAAGCCAGGGTTTCTGGAAAATTCCTCCCAAAACACCACATAAGCCTGAAATGAACAAAAACGTTTTTTGGGGGGAAGGGGGGCAAAGTGGCTGCTCTTCGTATGTGTCATGTGTTATTGTTCGGACATATACGTATTTTTGGCAACTGCTTGTATTTAAAATGTGACAAATTCCAAGTACTTGTACAATTACCATCAGTTTTAAAATACCGATTAAGCTGTGGTGTGTTCTTAACCTCTTAGTACAATATGTATACAACTAAGTTTATTAAGTGTATTGAACACTTTGTGCCGCGTACCGTCAAGTGTCAACGTGTACATATCAAAAACTATTTACAGTTCATTACAAGTATGTTGCTAAACGTTTACTAATGGTAAGCAATAGTGTCTTGGGCAAAGATTGTCCGCATTTAGAACATCAAAGATTTATGTAACCATTACGTTACCCTCAATTATGACAAAGAGTAGCCGCACATACCGACAAACAGGGCAAAACAGCCGATGATGAGAACCCCGTAAATTACAACACGACTCGTATGTTCCACCACCAAGATTTCATGAATCGGAGAACTGTATTGCAGCCAGATTGACAAACCAAGCAAGAGCAATCCAAAAACCTAAATCCAAAGAGCACAAACATGTACATAATGAACTTATTTGCTTTTGGTCCATCTATAGTATACTCTGTTCTGTACTGCGTACTTAAGTTTTTTATTTCTTTCGCTGTAATTGTACTGTCCAAGTAAACTGCGCAACAAAATAAAGAAAACTTACCAAAAAGAAAACGTTGATTACAACAAAGAAGTATCTTGCGCACGAATCCATTTTTCTGCAACACAATTAAACCTTACAAATATTGTAGCCGAAACTAAAAATGTTAGTTCCTTTGCTAAAAGTGCAATTACTGTAATGAATGTTATCAAAACCCTTGGCTCGAAACTTTGGGCTTAGGATTTCTTGATTTCTTTGTCGCGCGATCACGTGATTTATCGCGTTAACAAAGCCTGAGGAAACTTGATCACTCGATGGATGGAAACAAGATACGAAGGTGGCGTGAAGTGACGAGGCAGTTGGATGATATCTGAAATTTAAAAACATGCTCATTTTTTTAACAAAAGCTGGCACAAAACATCTATGCAGGCAATAGCACAACGTGATTCGTTTTGATTACATTTCATTGAACGGAGTTCAATTGTTGCTGGCAATTAGGAGATTTCAGATCCCAAAGGTTCTATCTTAACGCAAAAAGTACATTTAATAACATACAGATTTGATTTATCTCTAGAGCACTTGAAGGAAAAATGTTGTTGTATACAATGTTGGTTTGAAATAACACGACGACAAAATGGTTGTTTATTCGTAAAAAAATTCTGTCGTAGCTTACGCTCTGTTAACCACAATGACACCGTGTCTCTTTGTCGTAGAGTCTGGTATTGTATACAAATGACTAAAAACATTGATCGATTGATTGTTGTTTACCCTCGCGTAACCTACAATGACGCACCTCGATTTTAAAGTAAACATTCAGCCGAATTTATGCACAAGTGTCGAGGAAAGGTTTCTCGTTGTCGATTTATACATCATAATCAAAACATATAAAAAGTAGAATTCGGACATGTTGTGCGCAGGCTTTTTATGTATACGTTAGATCCTATTTTTTAACAATATCGCCACAGTAGAGTGCATACAGCTTAAGCTGCTTGGCAAGCAGTCCAAGCAAGCATGTGCATTAATGTACAAGAACGAAGATCCAAGTTGCTACGCAACGCGTGCTTTCGACCTTTCCAATTATCTACTAACATTTCCACCGCTCTCTGATGTAACAACGCGTCGGGGGCAATTTTATCTTACCGCAGTCGACATCGGGTTTGCAAACATCATTCATTTCTTGGTGTAGAGAAATGTTTCGCAATGTGGCAAAGGTGCTGAATAATTAAAGATTTGCCGCAAATTTTCGCTTTTTCGTGGTCGTACAAAACGCACGAAAGGTGGAGCATCAATAAAACATGCTTAAATATATATTTTAAACTTCGAAGTTGGTGCCTGGTCGAAGGCGACTAATGTTGCATGTTACAATTTCTGTATTTCTTACACTATTTAAAGTTGACTTCTCTTCGGATAATCACGAGTTTATCGATAGATCTACGGTTTATTGTTTTCGTACACAAATATTTGTGGTTGCATTTTTGCAATATCTTTCTTATTCCGACACGATTAAGTCACAAATGAACAATCGATCTCTATGAGCAGAAAGCGTTAGGTGCAGTCAATACGTATATTGAGCTCCATTAACATCATTCATCGGTTTTCCGTCGTCGAACTTCGAAAAATCTGATCAAGCCCACGAAGTTTGATTAGCTAAATGGATGCCTTGGTCACGCCTGGAGCAGGAGGGCGGTTGCCGTGTTTCTTCATTGATCCATATCCATCAGGTCGATGGTTTATGGCGGGTGGAGGACACAAGCCGACAAACAGTGGTGAGCGGAGCTATCTAAGGCAGCCTTGAATAATTAACGATCAGCCAAGTGACGACTGCTTGGCATTTATTAACGCTGAGTTTGCTTCTTCACAGGAACTCATTGACAAGCCTAGTTTGGATACGCTTGCAAGAATAGGAACAACTGCTTTCGCGGGTCGCATTGAACAATAGACCCAGGATGCGCGTGAACTTGTTAATATCGTGGCTTGAACATGTTGCGCTATTATGCCAAGCATTAAATATTAATGTGTCTTGGAAGTCGTACGGGTGTCGTTGAAAAACAAAGAACGTGTATAGAATGCAAAGGCCGTGCGTAAATCCGTGACGGTCAGGTTTGTTTCCCATATGAGGCAACGAGAAACAATAATAGGAGAGAAAGGATACCTGCGACACTGCACGCCTGTTGTGAACTTACCTGGCAAAGACAGGACTCGGTTTAGATTGGAGTCATATAAATTATTCGATATTCTGTTCCACAATTCACTGAAGTTAATCGAGGCGAGGGCTTTGTGTACAAAGCATACTTCTATTATCCCCAATCGTTAATAGTAATATTTTGCCAATTAGTATTTTTACGCTACATACAGATTAATGTCAACCAGTATCTGCGCATAAGAATTAGTTGAGCAGTTTTCCTCAATTTGAACGAACGCATTATTAATATACCAGAATCAAAGGGAAATACGTCTTATTTAATAAAGCTAATTTGGATTTTATATTTTTGTGCGAAATTTTGGAGAGCGAATGTTCTTTATTTTAAAGCGATGCCCTATGCAGTTGTTGTGCAACCCTTACGCTGTCGCTCATCACTCAACACCGACCGAGTGGCCTGCTATTGATCGCGGCTGGTTAGTGTCAGATCGGATCATAGGCGACATGTCCGTGAATTACTTGGGTACAACACACATAATTATAATCAGTGTGTTGGTTAAGAAAATTATCTAAAAGTAAAATTTAAGCGAAGCTACCGACGTTATCAGCAGGACAAACTTGATGATTCTCTTTCATGTTGAATTATGCTGTTTTTATTGCCAATTGAGCAGCAAAATCCTATGATGCGAAGCAAAGTCATATTAAAGCCTAAAAGGGTCCAAGGTCTTGTTTTTAAGAAACGACAAAGGCAAACCCATTTAAAATAAGGTATGTTACCAAAAGACGCATTGATGTGCACCAAGAGGAGCAAAATTAAGTAATCTTGCCTCTTTAAGACTTTTTTCGGGGGAGGCATTACTCTGAACACTTGACTAATACGAGGTACCCAATGTAAAAGAGATCGATGAAATGGTATAAGGCTTGCAAAAATAGCCTGTTTGCAAAATGACAACTTGGTCTCCGCCGCGATCACAAGAGGGGTTGCCAGCCACCCGTCCAATTATTGAAACAGGTCGCTTTATACCAAAGCGCGTGAAGCCCGCTAATGGAAAATGCGCGTTTAATTAATTATGACTGCCTAAAATGGGCACTGGGTGTGCATTAAGCAAATAGCAGGCGTCGGTTTACAGCACCTTCGCTGGCAGGGGCTGTCGTTTAAACGTCAGTTTAACCTCAAAAGCATGGAATCGCTCGATTCATCTTGGTTGAAGGCCATGAACAACCAAATGCTTATTGATTTACTCGGGTGTGGCATAGACTAGGTTGATTACAGCCTTATAGAGGAAGCCAAATGGTTCAGGCCTTATGAGTCACAAGAATTGTGTACTGGGCTGGCAGTTTTAAACTCTGCGACCACAATTCTCAGGAGAAAAGCGCGCTACGCAATTGCGTTGAACCGAGCATGCGGATGTACACACATCAAGAAGTAGTCTTGCTTCTCTAGTTCAAGTGTCAGACTGCTGTAAAACCTTAATTACACGAGCAATGTAAACTGTACTTAAAACAGTCGTAAACTAATTGGATTAGGAAGTGGATTATATACAGACAGTGATGACTAATAAACATTAGCACTAACTCTGTCGCTGACAGGATTGTTAAGTATTGAGGTGCCAACAGTTGCTTCTGTAGCTTGTTCTAGTTGCTTCTTTGCGACTTGTACCTTTGCGGTTTCAGTGTGTGGTTTTATTAGTGTATATCCTGTAGACATGAATCGATCGTTTGCTGAAGCGCAACAGCTTCGTGAGTCTTGCAAGGAATAATCACCTCGAAAAACGTGGAAGTTCAACTACCAAAGTATCCTGATGTCAATACCGTACAGCGAAGAGAAAATAAAGCAACAAAAATAAACCAAAACTAAAAGGTATGTTTGTGTTTTTAAATTTGAGGTGAAAGCGTCACATGGAAACGTCTGGAAGCAAATAAACAAAGTAATTTGCTCGTGTTTGTGTAACATTTGCACCTGGTGGAAACTTTACACCTGAGCTCATCATACATTATACATGCCGCAATGAGCGAAATCAAATGCGGGGATATGCGGCAACTTTTTCGGGGAAATGTTAATGTCCATGAGTCGTCCAGGAACCCGCACAGTTTTGTTTAAACGATCTAAAACATACGTGGTGTTTTATAAAATCGACTACATTCAAATAATGTGTCTTTCCAATCACTGCTCTACTTTTTTTTAAAAAGAACTGCAATCCGTGTTTATAAGAGCAGAATAATTTGGCACTTAACACCAGCAGTCATAGGGCATTATAAACGCAGGTAATCACAGCATGTGGTAAACAAATATTTTGGGCCTTAAAAAATGAAATGTCTGGTCACAATTTTCTTCGAAACATTACCTGTACAACCTAACACTAATAAAATACGACAACCAAATGGATTAAATAAACTTTATATTGAGGTACCCATTCTATTCAGATTCACTTTTATGTTTCATATTTGAAGTACTAAAACCTAAAAGCTTATGATGCTTTTAGGTTTTTGGACAACGTCTGCAAAAAAACTATTGAGTTGTAGATTCCCTTTTTCGTCAGAAATTGCCTGTCTACTGCTAGACAGCGTTCAAAAAAAGCACTTTATCAGCATAGCATCTCCGCTAGATGAGGCCAAAGAGCACTTAAAAATTTGCTTGTGACGATTTTGAAGCGGAATTATCGCTCAATGTCAGAGCGGTTGGGAAACAACGGCTTGGCTGTGGCTAGGGCCGTGGTGCATTGATAGAGAATGATTGATTATAGTGGAAAGGGGAAACATTAGATTGTCTAAATTATTCATATAAGTTGCAAAATTGTTGCAGGTTTGTTACTGCCTGGGAAACTGTTTCAATGCCAGTGTCATAAAGGCAGAAAAGTATACTGGCGAATACAGAGCGTAGTGCGAAGACAAGATTTCAATAATTTGCAGTTTTTGGCTTCTAAAGTTTGTAACTTTTAGTAGGAACTCGTTTGGTAACGATATTTCCTATTGAATGACATGAAGTTACGTTTCTGGTAACAGCAGGCTCGCTTAAAAATGAACAAACGGGCAGGCCAAAGCTCACGCAATGCTTGTCGATGCTGTGAGTCGAGGATTGTCAGCTGGGCTGGTCGTCAACATAACTTATCCCCAAGGAGATGACAATGCACAGTTTCCATCTATTTAGATGATGCACGTCATTTCGTTGCGTGGCAAATAAATGTGCACGCTTGACTCTATTGTTCCAAATGACAAATGTGTTTGTGGGCTCTGCCTTAGAGTCACTATTTTCATTAAGACATGCCAAACTACCGCAGCATAAATAAATGGAATATAGATTGCCTCAAATTAAGCTTATCACAACGGGCATATTTTTTCCAAGAAGACGTGTTAATTTAGGGTAATGACCACCTGCTACATTACGGTCGATTCTCGCGCAGAGCGAAGACCCCAAAGGCTTAATATAGTTGTTACAGTTCAGATGTGCCTTAGTAAGTTCACTTCTGTGTGTTAAATCACTTCTTCTTTACGTTGCAATCAAAGCGAGACAATTTTACACTTGCTTAGGTGCTTTTCCTGGCATCGATTAAAAAACGTCGCCTTCACTTCGAGGGCCGTAACCACCGAGGCGGAACAGTGCGCTTCGATGTATGATCGATTAATCTTGATTCCAACTTAAAACGAAGCCGAGCAAAGTGGCCATTTGCGGGATGTGCTAGTTTCAGAAATCATTCTTTTTGAAATCTGTTTTCAGGGTTGTTCTTATGACATAGGTTTTACTGACAGGTGTAGCTTTTTGTGAGTCTGAGACGTTCGAGACCATTTCCTTCGCTTCAGCCTTACGCGCGTCGTTGGGCTGTCGCTCATTAGCCAGTTTTGTGTGCCAGTGTACAATAAAGGCATATACGTCCAATCGATCTATCGAATATTCGATCAAAAAAACTGACATCTTTCCAAAGGCGGGCCTCAAATCTTTTGTGAAGTGTGCACACGCGGAAAAAACCGTGGGCAAATATCGCGTAAACAGAGAGGGCGTGTGTTACCAATCACGACAAGCCTGTGAGGTTGTCAGTGCGTAGGCAACTCACGTTGCACCGTTTTGTTTGCTTTCCGCCAAGTTTGCAGAAATGATTTTGACAACTTACTGGCAGTTTCATGATGATATATTTTAAACTGCAATTTGACACAGCCAAGCTTTGTTGGAAGTTGCTCAAACACTGCTGTTTGTAAATGCGACTGGCGTTTGCGTCAAGTGAAGTGAACCGACTGAAGCGTAGAATACTGGATACTCGAGAGTGCCGTGTGCCTCAGCAACGTCTTACCTGCGGGGCATAAGTCTGTAGCGCGCGGCGCCCAAGCGTACAGCACACAACACAGCAAGTTTTTTTGTGGCTGTGTGTCAAAAACGTCACCCGACCAATTGTCAGTTGCCATAGCAGCCAAGTGCCGTGATTTGCGGCTGGGTTGAACGTCGTGTATTGTCCGGGCTATGTAGTATATGTTAGCAAGGCGCTGGAAAAGCGTCAGCGACTTAGGAAGGAGAACCAACACACCAAGGTGATGTGCCTCACAAAACGGGGGAAGTTACAGGCAGGAAATGTATGAAACACAGCCGTCCCCGCGGCAACTTGTCTAAACGAGGAGTTTAATAATAAGACGTAGTGTGTGAAGATAATTAACCTTGGACCGGTAACTGCAGGCGGGTATGCTGAGCAGATGTTTTCTGTTAGTGTCACGACTCTAGTTAAATATTTCATTTTAAAACTTGTATGTTGGCCTGTAATTACGGCTACAATGAGTCATTTGCCACAAGCGGTATTTTTGGTATTAAGAAAAGAGTCTTATGTTTTGCCAGCTTACCAGCGCCCCACATGGTTTAAAACATAGAGAATCCGAAACAGTACGTTAATTACACTCTCATTCCGCGCCATTTTACAAACAGGTGTCGAGGAGCCACAATGGACTGATAGGTTAAGAATCATTAAATTTCACTGCAAAGTAAACATATTACCGCGAAACAAGAGCTCATGGGGTAGCTCGCGTGTTCCCGTCCATGGCCTTGTACCGAAAGCGTTAGCCTGAAGGTTTCAGGTGTTGTTGTTGCTGCTGTTTAAACGAGGCATGATGAATGATTTAGGGTTTAAGCGTCGTAGCAGCGACGACGGACCGAATGTAATCCAGTGGCGACGAAGCTTCGGTGGTACAGCACCTTGTGTGCAAACTACGTCAGATTTTGACAGCTGTCGACGAGCCTCAACTCCCAGCACTTTAATGTTGAACAATGGTTCTGTGTGCGCGGCCGATCGAAAGACAATTTCGATGCGACTTGAAAGAATGAATGAGAATGTGACAAGCAGAAGACGAGATTCTTTGAGGGACAGCTCCGAAACTGAACTGCTGGCTGACGAATTGCCTGTCGGTCAAGGGAGGAACAGGCTTGGCGTAGCTCTTTCGTCTCAATCAAAACTAGTTACTGATACCGATCGCAGAAGATGTCAGTCGGCACAAAGCGATGGTCGTGCTGTGAAAGTCAAAATCGGTCTTTTGCCGAAATCGAAATCGTGCGACGAACAGGCAGAACTAAGTAGTAAGTCAGGGAAACTGAAGAAGACACGAAAACATTCTAAAATATCCAACGTTTTTTCGCGACTCCAACAGACTGTGTAAGTCTATGTGCCTAAACACGGCGGGGCGTCGAGTGTCCAAAATTTTGTAATATTTAATGTAATTGGTTTGTCGCAATGCATATGTGCTCATGTACCAGCAGCACAAAAACATGACAACACTTAGGATAAACTTTGAATTGGACAGGTACGGATCTATCTGGTATTGGGTTTCCAAAATACACATTTGAACTTTATTGCCTCCAGTCAGCCGAGCCGATACCGGTGAAAAGTTCACGACCACCTGTTTTTCGTATACACTTGTTTTTTTCTTTGATCTTAGTGTTTTCGCCGTAGACAACAACATGTGCTCATCACGTTCTGTTGTTTTGTCGTTGCAGGAGACGGAAAATGCCAGGTCCCAAGAGACGCCGTTCACAGCAGTACGACACCGATAAAGAAGTGCAGGAGGCATGCCGTAGAAGGATTCGCCTTAATGTCGGCGGCACTGTGCATGAGGTATGGTTCATTCACGGCGTTTTCAAAAGCAAATTTTGTTTCTAACCGTTTTGCATTGCAGTGAAATTTTATTTCATAACTGCGGAAAACGGACCACAGTTGTTTCATTGTTTCAAAACCACGCCTCAAAAACAAAAAATATAGCAATGCAGAGCATGTCTTAAACAAACAAAGAGCAATGAAACACGTTATATGTAAAAAGTAACGTTAAAGCTTTGATTTTAGTCGAGGTGGGGAACTTTGGACAAATTGCCGCGAACGCGTCTGGGTCGTCTTCGTCACTGTGAATCGCGCACTCAGATTATGACCCTGGCCGATGATTACAATCCCGATATGGAAGAGTTTTTCTTCGACCGACATCCGGGTGCTTTTGTCCCAGTTCTCAATTTCTACAGGTAACAGCTTGCTAAACCCTTTAATGTTGCGCCGATTGGTTAAAGTATGATTTATAATATAGGTCGGTCATAAGTCGGCGTAGTCTTCAGTTTATTCGTCATACATTATTCATGGCCGACTTAACTGTTTCAAGAGCAAGCGAATTAGTCTTGACCGACACGAAACTTCAATCTGTGCGCAGCCTTATGACCCAGAGACCTTTCAGAGCCAACCGACATGACCCGTTATGCTTTGCTCCTCTGAAAGACAAGCTTGTCATGGTGTTTACGTCCAAATGCTAAGCATTCTTTGAATGATAAAACGTGCAATGCATTTCCTCAAGTAGCGCTGATATTAAAACATATCATACACCTAACACCAAAGTCGATGTGGATAATCAATGAGCCCAATGAATGTGCTAAAGGATGCACGGCAGGACAAGCCAAAGGCCACAATCCAAATCATTTGTTGTCGTCACTCAGCGACACAGATGTCCCACTGCGAATTCGGCTGCCTTCAGTATGTAAAGCAAAGGCCACTGCGCCACATGTTTTAATTGCATCCGCAACAACAGTAGGTCATCGATCTAAAGTATAAGCACACGTAATGATTTGGGTTAAAATGTCACAGTAAAATGTTATACGCCAAACGCCCCTCCCCAATAGCGATTAGCAATGCAATGAAATTTTACTAGCCAAGGAATATCAAATCGTTACTGAGGGTGCGGAATTAAGCCGGCTCGAAAGGTTGAAAATATGATGAATACTGTTGGTTGAGTTGGTTGTAGAAAATATCTTGATGTTCATGCATCTTCAAGTGCTTTTAACATACTAGGTGCTAAATACGTTGCGGTGCTTTGAAGAGAATGCAAACCACTTTATCAAGTCGATACGAAGAAATGTTTGTTCTAACCATACGTACAAACGAGTTTCCAGCGATGTGTTTTTCGATTCGGGCGACAGTGAAAGTTCGTTAAAACTCATGAGCCGCAAACTTAAAACTAACACAGGCGCCTCTTTTTGGTCGTTCGTCATTCTTATGCCATATCTGATGTCACACCCCTACTATCGATCTGCGAACGTCCCAACGCGAATAAATGAGCTCATTGGCCCCAGAAAGTTTAAACATGGCTTTTGTTCCATGCAAAATAACGGTATTTGAAAATGATATTGGTTGCTTTCTGCCGCAAAACTGTGCATTAGTCGTTCGCGGTTTGGACACAATTTCTCTTGTTTAGCCACAAATAGAACGTGACAAGAAATGACAATTCTCTATACGTTTTAGTGTTATTTGTTACGGTAAACGAAACCCGGAATTTGGCTTCGGTCTTTGGCATTTTAAAATTAACTCTGACGCGACAGGATTTTAAACTCGTGAATGTGCATGGGTGGAGGCGCACGTACTTTTTATCACCAAAACGTATATTGTGGCCAAGAACAATCTTATTGTAAATTATTTCATCACACGTTGGTTAACGTTGACCGTGAAATACAGAATATATGTGAGTGTATCTGTTTTAACCTACATATTGTGTTGTAGAACTGGTAAACTCCACATGCCTGAAGACATCTGTGCTCTCGCGTTTAGCACAGAACTCGACTATTGGGGCATCGACGACATTTATATCGAATCCTGCTGTCAAGGTGAGGTTCGTGCGATTTTCTGCCTAAAAACAGCAGCGATACTCAATCCACAAGTTTCGGATGCCATGTTTAAGCACCTTCGCGCGGGATCGTTTACGTTCTCACAAAAGTGCCCTCCCTCTAAAGCTTTTGAAATATTTTATATGAATAATTAAAGTGATAAGTGCAATTTCGTCCGTTTGCTTGTCTAACGTGGGAAAGCTCTTTGGCATTTGTTGTGCTGCTTTTAGAATAAACGCTATGTCAGCGTCCTTAAACGTCATGCAGAGCTTGGTGATGTACAGTATCTTTTGTGTAACCCATCTCTAACGCAAAACACATAGATTAAAGGTTGGTTACAGATCTGGCTTTGATTACATGCACCCCATGGCATACCTTTTGTATTTTCAATGTGTCGCAATTTTTTGGCGAAGCCCCACCTTTATAAATAATGCATTGCTCCCGAGGTATATCGTTCCTGCATTGATGAGCAACCGGAATAGATAATTTTTAAGACAGGGAAATATAATCTTGCTGGTGACAGATTCGACATTACAAAAATGACGAGGCCAATGGATTTTCGCTTAATCAAGTAATATCTGATGGACCGCAATACATCAACTTGCTGATGACTTTATTCATAGCTTTATTCTGCTCTGTTGTTTTTAGCGCGATATCATCAAAAGAAAGAGCAGATTTTGGAAGAGCTAAGGTCAGTTTATGCATACTATTTGGTAAACCTAATTCAAACCGTCTTTTTTGCCTGCCGAAGGTATTACTATTTCCATTTTAGCGATAAATTATATTGTGTATCCTTTATAGGTTCANCAAAATAACGGTATTTGAAAATGATATTGGTTGCTTTCTGCCGCAAAACTGTGCATTAGTCGTTCGCGGTTTGGACACAATTTCTCTTGTTTAGCCACAAATAGAACGTGACAAGAAATGACAATTCTCTATACGTTTTAGTGTTATTTGTTACGGTAAACGAAACCCGGAATTTGGCTTCGGTCTTTGGCATTTTAAAATTAACTCTGACGCGACAGGATTTTAAACTCGTGAATGTGCATGGGTGGAGGCGCACGTACTTTTTATCACCAAAACGTATATTGTGGCCAAGAACAATCTTATTGTAAATTATTTCATCACACGTTGGTTAACGTTGACCGTGAAATACAGAATATATGTGAGTGTATCTGTTTTAACCTACATATTGTGTTGTAGAACTGGTAAACTCCACATGCCTGAAGACATCTGTGCTCTCGCGTTTAGCACAGAACTCGACTATTGGGGCATCGACGACATTTATATCGAATCCTGCTGTCAAGGTGAGGTTCGTGCGATTTTCTGCCTAAAACAGCAGCGATACTCAATCCACAAGTTTCGGATGCCATGTTTAAGCACCTTCGCGCGGGATCGTTTACGTTCTCACAAAAGTGCCCTCCCCCTAAAGCTTTTGAAATATTTTATATGAATAATTAAAGTGATAAGTGCAATTTCGTCCGTTTGCTTGCCTAACGTAGGAAAGCTCTTTGGCATTTCTCTTTGGCAACGCTATGTCAGCGCCCTTAAACGTCATGCAGAGCTTGGTGATGTACAGTATCTTTTGTGTAACCCATCGCTAACGCAAAACAAATAGATTAAAGGTTGGTTACAGATCTGGCTTTGATTACATGCACCCCATGGCATACCTTTTGTATTTTAAATGTGTCGCAATTTTTTGGCGAAGCCCCACCTTTATAAATAATGCATTGCCCCCGAGGTATATCGTTCCTGCATTGATGAGCAACCGGAATAGGTAATTTTTAAGACAGGGAAATATAATCTTGCTGGTGACAGATTCGACATTACAAAAATGACGAGGCCAATGGATTTTCGCTTAATCAAGTAATATCTGATGGAACGCAATACATCAACTTGCTGATGACTTTATTCATAGCTTTATTCTGCTTTGTTTTTTTTAGCGCGATATCATCAAAAGAAAGAGCAGATTTTGGAAGAGCTAAGGTCAGTTTATGCATACTATTTGGTAAACCTAATTCAAACCGACTTTTTTGCCTGCCGAAGGTATTACTATTTCCATTTTAGCGATAAATTATATTGTGTATCCTTTATAGGTTCAGTTGTTTCAATTGTTCCAGTTGTTTTCGCAATAAGTGGCAGCAAATCATAAGTAATTGTGTAATTTACCTTTTACAACATCAATCTTCACCAATCGAAAAAGTAAATTACGGCAATCATGTTTGGGGGTTCTAAAAACATAACCTACGTTATGAAGGTTCAATTTCAAGTGTGTGGGCAAGATTTACTGGGGCGTTTTCCGTCTATATATAATCTAATCGATTTTCGTCGGTGCTAAGTAATTTCAGTCCGGGTCAGTGAGCCCGCGTAGCCAGAGCGCAATTGGTTTTCTACTTCACCCAGTGCCCAAAGCGAATCGAGCTGTCAGGCCTGCTATATTAACTTAATTACTGCGACCTGGTGCGGTGACAGGTTTGAGAACTGAACTGTATTGCAAAGAACGCCCGTGACCAATTCCGCCCTTCACTTTCTGGTACAATTCGATCGAGGACTTTTGACAGCAAAATTTGATTCCAGGGCCGAACATAGTTGTACGACATCTTTTGTTTTAGTTCCGGAGTCAGATGACTCAGTGACGTGATCTGCAAACGCTTGCAGGGGTAAAAATAAATTTACCTTTGTACTAACGTTGCAACATGGTTGAATTTCTGTAATCACGCTGAGTTGTTTTCGATATGTACAGTTCCAAGATTTCGCAAAGCCAAACCCCTCATTTTTTCTGAAGTTATTGCTTTCCTCTTGTCCCGGTCCTGCTTTTGCCTAAAGGCAACCCAATTACAGAAATCTACTATTGATTGGATGTAGAAACATCTGTGGTTAAATGAATTAGCAATCAAACTGTGGTTAAATCGTAATACGTGGGAAAGTTTCGAAAACTTTAAAAACTTCGCATTGCAACTAGTTACGCCCAAACTTGGCAAGAGTACGGAATACGCATAAATCCGTTGCAATACAGTTTCGGGTGAACGTCGGTCCCGAAAATTACATCCACTAATTTTGCTCTGGACTCAAACAACCGAGAATTGACTTTGTCTTCAGGTTTATGTTTATTGCTTACCATTGGTAAAGGTTGGCGTTTCTCACAATGCACTAAAGAAAGCTATTTCGGAATAGTATTTCAGTTCATTTTAACCAAAAGTTATTGCTGTTTTAAGAAACATTGCTCTAGGGTTTCGTAACGTATCTTGTATATGGTCCATTATTTTATGACCACAATTTCTGTAAGGCATCTGCATAATGTCAGGCAACAACAAAATATGATAGGTTACTGAATGCTGCTGTCAAACTGAAATTTGTGGCATGATGGATTTCAGGCGGGAAGCTGAAGCGATGCGAGAGAGGCAGGGCGACGATTTTCACGGAATGTGTTGCGCGGAGAGGAGGAAGAAGATTTGGGATCTAATGGAGAAGCCAAACTCGTCGCTTGCCGCCAAGGTAATATTACAACAGCTAAACACGTAAACACGTAAACATGAGGTTATCAGAGGTAAAAAACATGTTTTGCACTTTCAGTGCCACACTGGTTTAAAACAAATTGAATAAACTGAACGCCTGTTGGTTTGAAGTGCATTTCTTGAATTTGCGTTTGCTCGCAATACACGGCCAAAAAAGGGGCCCCAGATATTTTTGTCTCAGGCCCCCTAAAGGCCTAAAACTCTGGTTACCAATGCTATAACTGTATGAATTATAGTACAATTAATAAAATTACAGGCTTATAAATTTATAATTAGTCAATAGGTTATCAGTGGATGTTATTCCAATTTAAAAAAAGTAATCAAAAGATATGTTGTTTTCAGGTTATCGCGATCCTTTCGATTCTTTTTATTGTGCTGTCCACCGTCGCTCTCACCCTTAACACACTGCCAGAACTACAAAGTAAGTCGCATACTATATCGACTGTATTTATTACCAGCCATCTGTCATAGCATGAGCAGGAAACACAAATATGAAACGTCAGTCGTTGTAAAAGTGCTGATGTGTAAAACACAGGATGCACATGATTGCCAGCGTTCGTTGTGTTTAGAGGTGGCCCACGAGACAGTGACCTTTCCAAGCATTTGTTTTAAAGCTTCACCATGTTGCGCGGTTGCTGCACTTTGCGGCACACGCTGTGCTGAACAGCGCATTCAGTTTTTCTTTCTGGGCCCTCTGTAAGCTAAGGTACACGATTCCAGCGGTCCACACGATTTCCATTTACATGACACTGCGATAAGTTTGATGAAGTAACTTTGTATGAATACTATATTTTTGAACACATGGAACACGCCACAGTCTAACTTTCATCTCAGATTTGTTCCTTATTGTGCAAAAGTCAAAAATGGTAAAACGATTAAACTCGCTTAAATTCGAAAATACCAAAATTTAAAACCTAGTAGCGTTTAAGTTGAAATTCGGGGAAAATGCCTTAACTTAGCCTTGAAATTTCAGCCAGCAAAGCTTTGTAGTATTTTGTCATTCGGCGAAACTGTTTGACACTAAAAGAATAAACTCTAATTTCTTGATAAAAATGTTTCCTAGCCCATTTTGCTTTACTTTTACTTTATTTAATTTTGTTTAGCAAACGGAGATGACAACGAACAGCTTGCGCATATCGAAAGTGTGTGTATTGCCTGGTTTACCATGGAATACCTTCTGCGGTTCATGTCATCACCAAACAAGTGGAAATTCTTCAAAGGGCCACTTAACATCATTGATCTGCTAGGTTGGTTTTGTATTTTTTTGGCTTTTCTTGCAAACGTGACTCATTGCAAAGTTCGGTGTAGTCTAAGATCACCTTCTATTTATAGAGGTCTGTTTTATCCGAAAATCTGCTGTTTAACTTTGAATACCTTGGTTCCAGTTTTGCAACGATTTTTGTTGTCAAATCTTTTTCTTTAATCATATTTGTAGCTATCTTGCCCTATTACATCACCATCTTCCTGACCAAGTCGAGCAGTCAGATCCTGCAGTTCCAGAACGTTCGACGCGTGGTTCAAATTTTTCGGATCATGCGAATAATGCGAATATTGAAACTTGCGAGACATTCCACGGGACTCCAGTCGCTCGGCTTTACGCTGAGGAGAAGCTACAACGAGCTCGGACTTCTCATGTTATTTCTAGCAATCGGGATTATGATGTTTTCAAGGTAGGCAGGTCCGAAGGTGCTAAAGTTGTGCGGATTTTTTTTCTTTTTTCGTGTATTCAACGTAACCAGTATACACTTGCTTTACTTTTTGTAAAAGTTCTTGGTAATGAGACGAAATTCGGATTTAAATATGCGGTACACAGAACATTCAACATCCGTCGTTTTGTAAATAAAACACACCCTTTTAAATCCTTAGGTCTATATTCCTTCTAACACTGTAATGCTAAACGCAGACTTCGTATTGTAGTCCTACAAGGGCGTCCAAACCGCGAACAAAAATGCAAATCATCAAAAATTAAAGGGCACTTACAAAGTAATTTCCTCAACAACAAGCTCATTACGGGCGATTACTTAATATTTTTATGAGGTTGCTTATATCGAGTGCATAAAAACATGTTGTTTTCACTCTGTATCTCCACTGTGGTCATGAAAAAGTCGTTGTAACTTTTGAAACCAGTTGTCAAATCGGTTTAACCAAAGACCACAAAATGTAACATTTAAAATAACTTAAATACTTCCGTTTTTGTTTTATTGTGAAGATCCTAATACAAATATATTGAAATTTTAAACGTAGATATATGGGGTGCCTTTATTGACTATCTGAAAATGTAAGGGAAAGTAATTCTCCTTAAGCCCCCAAAATGTTTTTAAACGCTGATTGTTTTGACCCAAACGCAAAACGGAGCGACGAGAATGAAATATTTGAAAATGGTCATTCAAAGTTTGTAATTTGGTTGGCGAACGTTACAAATGATTTGGTTAGATGGGGCAAATGTATTTTTTTGCTTTTGTTAACGTTTTTTGTTTGTTTCTGTGACTCTATGTCATGCAGATACGGTATTCAATGTATATCCAAGTTTTCAGAAGCATTGGTTTGTAGATCATACAAAATGATTCACGTAACTTTAACCGCCACAAAGCCGGCAAGAAAACACGATAAACTTATGCGTCCTGATTTGTGGCTTGATAAGGAAATCATTTCTGGGACATCTATATTCATCGCCAATGTATCACGATAGCTTTAAAAAAACATTTTTTGCAGCTTAGCGTACTTTGCTGAAAAGATCGAAAACAAAGAACAATTCCGGAGCATCCCTGCGTCTTTCTGGTGGGCAACAATCACCATGACAACGGTCGGGTATGGCGATATTACGCCGAAGACTGCGTTAGGTACGGACTGTTGATAATGTTTACAAAGCATATGGCTGAGGACAAGTACACAGTTTATTATAAAAAATATCAGTGAAAAAACAGTAAGAGTTTCTAGCAACGAACATCATTTTGTCCAGAACCTTACGAGATGTAATAATCTTAACATAATAAACTGTCCTTTTAATAAGTTTTAAACTAGTTTTTACCGCCTCGCAAATATTCCACATTCCCCATATCGTTTTGCAGGTAGACTGGTCGGCGGTATTTGTTGTATCACCGGCGTGCTCGTCATTGCTCTGCCTATTCCCATCATTGTCAACAACTTTTCTGAGTTCTATAAGGAGCAGAAGCGACAGGAGAAGGCCTTGAAACGCCGCGAGGCACTCGAGAGCGCAAAGCGCAACGGTAGCATCGTCACAATGAATTTGCGGGATGTCTTTGCTAAGGTATGCCTTTAATGACTCAGGAAGACAGCTGGTGGTTTGGGCTTGCAAATGCAAAAAATCGATCACCCGTTTTTACACCTGGGCGGATGTACGGCTTTATTTTTCCTTTTACTTTTGGGAGTTTCATTTTGTGCTGAAATGAAACATGTTATAGGGTTAGAAATGATCAAAGAACGTTCGAATACTATAAATTCGGATATGTAATGATTTAAGTCAAAATTGTTTATTTCCGTTGATAGAAACCGATATTATTTTGTTCACAGCGACGTCTAAACGTGCATAAATGGCGTCACATGAAATTGCTTGAACGTGTAAAAGCAAATCATCCTCGGTTATAAAAGTTTTAACAGAAGGCACAAGTTACAATTTGAAGTTAAAACACTTTTTTATTATTATGTAATAACTGGCAATTTTGTATTTAATTTTGCCAAAAAAATCACATTTGGCCGATAGGTTGGATTGAAAAGAAATTACAATAGCCAGCTCATCTATGATAAACCCCCATGTTTGAACGAATGTGTTCCACCATGTACATAAAGGTATAACTGGCGCTTGTTGGACAATTTCTTTTGGAATTTTCATTTAATTCTAAAATTGTGCCGCAAAAGTGGCTTCGACCGTAATTTTTGTCACAAATAATTTCTCTGGCACCTGTTTGAGTGTTTTTTAAGGGTGCAATCCAACCGCCACGAAACCTAATTTTTAACTGCAAAAAGTCACTGTTGCAAACTGCAAATTGCATACCAAGGCAAGGACACAAAGCATGTCTGAATTTTTCAGTCTGTTGATGACGACGGTGACAATGACGGGAAAGACGACGCTGAGCACAATGGTCGGATGAACAATGTGGAGAACCACAACGATTCGAGGTATAATTTTTGGCATGCGGAGAACTGTTTCATTTATCGTTTCAACCACGAAATTACGTCATAAAGTAATGCAAATGGAGGGCGATTTTGGTGCTACAACTATAACCTTTAATTACCCTTAGAAGGTCGGTTGCGTTTTTTTAACTTAATTTTTTACAACGTGTGACTCACAATAAGTATCTTTACCGAAATACACACCCAGTACGTTTTAGATCAATCGGAAGTCTACGTATAGAGCACGACGAACCGGCAGATGACAGTGTGTTCGCTGATGTGAAACCGAACCAGCGAAAAGACGATTTGTGTATAATCGACGTTGATGGTTCGTCCCCAACCAAAAAAGCCATTACCGAGCATTCCCACTCAACCGATAGACTGACAAAGGGCAACTGTGTGATGGAAAACGGAGGTAGGAGCGACCAGAGCAATACAAATCAGAACAACAGAGCGAGAGGTATGAAACATAAAACTGCTTTGATTGTTTGTAGATTTTTGACGGTTCGGGTGATTTTAGTTGTGTAAAACGAATTAATTTGTTTAATTTACAACTTTCCAATCACATAAATCTAATTCTGTTAACGCTTTGGAACAGGGCAATCCAAATCGTACGACGACCTGAGTAAAAGTTCGGACAAGTCCAGTCGCGAAGATCGGATGTTCATTATTTCACCACCTACCGACACGGGAATGTGCGAGTCGTCTACCACTAGACGGCGCAATCGCATGCGAAAAGCTCACTCCGAAAAACACCAGGACTTCGACTCCGGCTACGATTTAAGCACAATTCACGATGACCCAGCCCTACTTCCAGGCTCCACGATGGAACCCAAAATCGCACAGAACAGTCCACCAACCTACAACGAAGCGTCCAAACTGCCCAACGAGATCAGCGGTGTAAATCCCGAAAAGCAGTGCGAAAGTGACGTCTTGCCAGCCCACCACGGTGCTTTCTTCAGAGGCCGAGTGTCTAACGACGATTCGATCGACTCGTTTGTGAGCTTGGACGCAAGCACTGGAGCCTCATCCGATGACACTGGAGTTGTCCTCAACGCACTTAGTGGTAAATATGTCATGTATTTGCTTCTTCTATTTCGGTGTGACATTTACGAGACAAATCGTCTGCGCTTGTATTTAAGGAAGTTTAATAATCGATAGACTTGTAAACTGGTTTGTTCGTGGTAAAAGCCTGTTCCAAATTTAAAAATCTATGCATGTTTTTTAGTAAAATACCAGAATATTGTTAACTGACAAGTAACTTCGCATTACTGACGTTTATTTGCAGGAGAAGATGTCGGCCACTCGGGGCCAGTGCTGTTGGGCTCCTGCCTCTCAGAGTCTGGCGGTTTAACGTCACATAACTCACCATGGCAAGTGCAGCACGCTACCACGAGCCTCATATCAAAAACGCCGATGCTTGAAATGATCAAAGAACGAAGCTTCGACTCACAAATCGATGCCGCGGCCACATTACCTACTGCAGCCAACACGTCAATGCGCGGGACGTGTGAAAGCGAAGTTGGGCCCGCTGCAGACAGTGTTAAATCTAACAGGGTTTCGCCTGGCTATGTGGAAGGTGAGCCGAACACAAACGCAAATAACAATGCCCCCACCGGCGAAAATCAGCCCACTAAGCAGTTACGTGAAAATTACCGCGAATCCAACCTCCTTCCCGGCATGAGCAAAGACGGGAAATCCAAAGGAACCGAGGCTGAGCCGTTACTGGTCGCAAAGTCGAAAGAAAAGGCACAAAAGGACACAGACAAAGCCGATGACGATCTCCGTCACTGCGCCTCATCAGTCCAGTCACCATCATCTGTTCTGTCACCGTCAAGAGTCTTCAACATCGACGGCGTGATTGAAGACACCAGTGAGGCGATTCGTGAGATGATCAACACGAGTGCANCCCGCAGGGTTCGGCAAACAATACCATTAACCCCATGACAGTAACCAATATAAAAATCTGCTAACGGTTACGGGGCAGGATATAAATCTAGTGCTGGCCCTTTTGGAATATGACCCAATTACATGGATTTCTTGTGACGGTTGCATTCCTTCTCACGTTTTATCAGATTAGGTTTGTTGACCATTACATCACATGTGGCAAGAACATTTGCTTCCTTGTGTGGCGACATAGCACAAAAACGCTGACTAGGATGTATGGAAGCGTGACATGCACAATGGTAGGATATTGTAAACAACAGAGCCCGTAGCTGGCATGAGTTCGGAAAAAAGTGCCATTGGAATCGGATGCAACTTGGTGTCAAGCAGCCGCAAAAGCGTCATGACCAGATTGGCCTTGGTCATGTAGTGCTCAATTTATTGTTTGGCATGGACTGCTGAGTACTACTGCGGCGACTATTTCCTAGTTGCATGACGCAAATAACGACGCGTTTACGCCAAGTGCAAATTAATCAACAGTTTTTAGGCCACAAAGTTCATTGTCACAACAATATTTACATGTTTTTCGTTTTTCGTTTTTCACTTTATTTTTCATAAACTGGAGCACCCAACAGAGCGTAACCTTTTGGCCAATACAATTTCAGTGTTTGCATCAGCGAGAAACTAGACAACACCTAGATTTTGCCAATGAATTTTGCTGCACACAGCCGAAATAAAAATAGGAAACTGAACCTACCTAAAGATTGGGCAGTGAATGTGACGAGTATCATGACGAGCCATGTGCCAAAAAATGCCCAGATGTCGTTGAAACCATTGAGTCCAGCCATCCAATACACAATCACAGTGGATATACTTGGTAATACTATCGTCAAGGGCGCTTCACTTATCGTCTTTGCAATGTAGTAGGATGATAAACGATACGACCCGCCCATGCGCTCTTTATTCACAACTTCTCTTTCACTTGGAACTGCAAAAGAGGAAAGTATAAGTAAACGATTTTGTTCAGTGCAAACTAAAAGTTTGATTGAAGCAGTCAATACCAGGTAAGTTATTTCAGGAAAGTGGCGCTCCCCAATAACTTTTTGAAAGCCTGTAAGCGGAAATATAACGCACCAAAATACCGCTTTTTTAATGAGTGCGCCATTTAAAAGGAATTTTTTTACATAACAATACTGCTGTAACGTCTAAATTTTAACGTTATATACGTCTATATATCAGTGTTTAAATACCATCAAAAGAAAATGTTTTCAAGCCATATCAGCTACCATTACGTGCTACAATGATATCTGCCAGTGTTATCATGACACATTCACCAAAGGTCAAAACCGCAAAACGGCTAACTTACACACAACAAGGACGTCGAAGAGAGAATTGAAAGAGTTGAAAACGTTGACAAAGAAGAGAACAGACGTAAGATCGACCACCACACCCTCATTAATCTCTCCCCTACCAGCCTGCCACCACACGAGACCGCAAATCAGTGCAACCCCGAAGGTCTTGATGAACTTTAACGTTGACAGATAGCGATATCTGCGGGTTAAACAAAAAAATTGGGTAATCTTTGACACGATCTGTGACTGTTATCGGGTTTCAGGCAGTTTGTGTAAGATAGGTGGTTTAGCTTGTTGAAAAAGGAAATCATGGAGCATCGTATTTTTATTTGGGTAGGACCAAACAACAATGGTGATATTGAACTGCTGTTTGCCACAACGCTTGAGATGGGCAACATTTGTTATCGCAAATAAATGTAATAATCTGTTTTATATTTATGACATGGTTTTACAAAATTGTTTAAATCGAATAATCGTGTGGCAATAGTTGCCAAAGCCGTGACTAAAATGGTCCCTCAAAAACCAAACAATAAAATTACACTCACTTTCCCTGAATGAAACTTCTGACAGCGAGCACAGCGATCTGTTTGCGTGATGACGTCGGCCACCTCTTCGTTTCATCCTCAAGCGAATTTTTGCTGGGAACTCTACTTCCTATACTTGTTGCGTGACCTGCAAAAATAATCCGATATTTTTATGTTTAGGATGCGGTTTTATTGTTTATTGCCTCATGAACAACTTGTTTGCAAGCACAGTTTCCGTTTAAAGCAAAATTTAAAAAAATGTTGTTTTAACGCGTGCAAAACGTAATCGGATTTCGTGAACCTTTTAAACGTTGAGGCATGCGTAAACCGTTTCAAGCAAATTTTTCGTGAAAAGAGCGTTTGTTGACGATGACATGCAAAAAATCGACGCCGATATTCAATTTCCACTCATACCACGATAAACCACATGATCACTCAATTATAGATTAGACATAAATAACTCACCGTTCATTGGTTGTTCAGTATCACGTGATATGTATCGACCGCCGTTTAGTTGGTTTTCGCTGTCAGCCTTTTTGCTCATCACGATCGAGTTGTTTTCGTTCAAGTCCCCGACCGTGACAGGGGAATCCCGAATGACCACCACGTCATCTGAGGAGATTTGTCACAAATATAAGTATACGATCCTGCTTTTTTCAGTTAATCAAAAGGATAAAGTCGTTTGTATGACTACATCCAGTACATCGGTTTGACCGTAATACGACTTTTTAAAACTAGTATGACATTAATTTGTTTGAAATTAAAAGTGGAAAAACTGACCTTTTCCGGACAGTTTTGCCTCAAACGCATCGACAGTGGTTTTGAGGATAGGACAATCAGTCTCGGTGAGTCTTCTTCGGTTGCTGGCGCTTATTAACTTGTTTGAAGCGTCCTCACCGGATTTCACAACATCAACTGAGAGAAGTAAATTCGCGTGTAAATTCCAAGTACAGTTTTCAGGCAACATGTTATAAAGTAGGCTGCACAACTATTTCGCTACTGCCGGCCGCATCATAGACTTTATTTCACTAATCGCCGGCAGTAAGTTAAAGATTTATTGATACTAACAAATCTAACGAAACGATATTATACATGGACGCTGCCTCATCAAATAATATCTGCGGGCGTACGACAGTAAGTTGTGCACCCCAGTTATAAGCCTGAATTCTAATGAAGAGCCAGAGTTATACAGATGTTGTTTGACAGTTAAAAAAACGCCTAGATCCCAAAACAAGTGCGCTGCGTGTCACTTGACCAACACATCTCGCTTTTTGTCCTATTATGCAATAATAGCGAACTTTTAGTTTGCGAGACCAATCGAAGTGGATGCGCAACATAAGTAAACGTGTTTAAAATCGTATTAGTGGCTTGGGTCTTAAACAGTGAGCTGTGTAAACAGTTGCTTTGTTAAGTGTCATCATAACAACATTAGCTAGCGCTAGAAATAGCATGCTGGAACAACAAGCCTAATGAGTCCTGACTATAAATATACTAGCCAAAAACGATTACCTTGCAAAAAGATTAAGTCGTATGGGCGATACTTAGACTTGGATCAACATTTGCTCCGGTTTTAGAAATAAAAAGGTCCAGTTTTTAACATGACAAGCGCTTTCAGCGGTAAAACTTAAACGTTGTCAAAACGTGTCACNCGCCAGTAAGTTGAAGTTTTTATTGATACTGTAACAAATCTAACGAAACGATAATATACATGGACGCTGCCTGATCAAATAGTATGTACGGGCGCACGGCAGTAAGTTATGCATCCCAGTTCTAAGTCTGAATTCTAATTAAGAGCCAGAGTTATACAGATGTTGTATGACAGTTGAAAAAACGCCTAGATCCAATAATAGCGAACTTTTAGTTTACGAGACCGATTAAAGTGGATGCGCAACATAAGTAAACGTGTTTAAAATCGTATTAGTGGCTTGGGTCTTAAACAGTTAGCTGTGTAAACAGTTGCTTTGTTAAGTGTCATCATAACAACATTAGCTAGCGCTAGAAATAGCATGCTGAAACAACATGCCTAATGAGTCCTGACTATAAATACACTAGCCAAAAACGATTACCTTTAAGTCGTATGGGCGATACATAGACTTAGATCAACATTTGCTCCGGATTTAGAAAGAAAAAAGATCCAGTTTTTAACATGACAAGCGCTTTCAGGGGTAAAACTTAAACGTTGTCAAAACGTGTCACAGACGATGTACAGCGTCATGTCCTGGCCACACACGACTTACGTATGAAGTCAGCAGGGTTGTATCTCGTTACATCACAGTCATAACCGAGCTCATTGAACATTGGCAGAACATCTTTCGGCGAGCCGTAGTACGCGATTTGTCCTCCCGATAACAGCAGCACAGTATCGAACTGAACAAACATCTGTAAAATCACAAGCGGGTTGTATTACCACACAGGGTGAAGTCGGAATTGCAAACGGAAAGAATGTTCAAACTGTCCTGAAAGGGCAATTTCAACGGCAAAATATTAAGTTGCTGCATACGATACTTTCAGGCAACGATCCGCCGTTTATCTGTGAACTGAAACGTTTGGTCATCACTCGCGCTGCGGTTATTTCAAAACCTTTTCAACGTATGTCCACATATTGTGTACACCGTGGTGCAAGTGTGGTTTCATTAAAAGCGCGAAAGTTTAAGAGAAATCCTGCGACTAAACAGCACCAGACACACCCTGTATATTTGCATCAAAATAATGTAAACAATCGCTGACACTTTTGCCCACGCATTTACCAATTAGTTAATCATGTTGGCCCCAAAACAATTACAAGCGGAAGTGCAGAAACTTAATTCCGAACATTACCCATACGTATGGAAGGTGATACAAATTTATTGCAACGCAACAACGCTTTTGGAGTTTCGAAAGGAACCGATTCTACAGCTGGTATGACAGGCGTTGAATGGCTCGATGGAGATTACTAAAACGGGACCGCGTCTTCGTCAGCGGCATGACGTGTTAAGCCGCTCATGCAAACATGAATTAGCACAACGCTTGTTTGTTTCACACCAAATAAGTTGTACACGATGAAATGTTTACGCAAGTGACAGACTCTTCAAACGTCGAAAGCCCAAACAAAGGTTATTAAACAAGTTGGGGCAAGAAAAAATTAATTAGATAAAGGTCAAGCTTGTAAATAAACGCACAGTTTGGACTCCTAAGAACACAGGATCTTTCATGGCACTGTGAGTGAATCTCTACCCAAAACCCAGAAATAAAGTTAATCTTGCAAAAATGTCTCAATGTACAACGCAGCGCGTCAGCGTTTTTTTACTGTTGCATACTTGAACGGGTGTGGCTTAACGTATTCCGCAAAGTCACTTAAGCAAACACCAAGACAGACTTGCGTCACAGGTCAGCCATTCAAAAAGCTAACCCATGAAAGACGCCATCACAATAGACGATATTGAATGCATTTAGGGATTAAGTTCACCACCCTACAAAATTTCGAAATTTCAGTCACGTACACCTAAGTGTGGCTTTAAAATATATGTCAAAAGTTGGCCTACTTGGATGGACGGTTGATGAATCGTCATCATCACGGTCTTGCCACTGTGCACCGCATACTTCTTCAATGATAAGGTCAACGCATAGGCAGTGCTACTATCTAGACCGGAAGTTGGTTCCTACGAAACAAAGAGACAAAATATATTACAACAAATTTTTAAGAGCCTGTATTTAAAAAAATTGAATAACAATTTCTACATCTAAGTCTTTAAAAAATCAATGCCAAAGAGCCGGAAAGTATTTGTAGTTTCTGGGGTTGCGGCTTCCGGGTCGTGCTATGCATTACACGCACAAGGAAGTCACGATTTGGAAGCGCCCAGTAAAAGTTAACCAATTGACAATCGCATGTTTCTTTCTGGCATTGCGGTCAAGCTAAATATCGCAAATACATGGGCATACGTGGCAACGACGAGCACCGACCTGTAATTTGTGTCGGCGGTTATATTGTGGTTGTGCTCGTTGCAGTGGCAAGCGCCAAAGGCAAGCTTGCGGTTACCCCGTTGTTTGTTTACATGAGTCTACGGCACCGATACGCAAACAGAAACTCATGTTTTGCTTAAAATCTCCACTCGCGCGTTAAATTGGAACTTGTTTGCAACGTTAGCATTGGCCGTATAATTCGAATAAGGGAGCATTGGAGTTTAAATGAAATTTGATATCACTCCATTCAAACCGCGGGTGGTGTGCTGTTGTGCGCTAAACATCATACTGGGGACTAGGCTACAGTGCGAAATGTGTTTGGTTTAGTGTGCCAACAATCTAGATGCAAGCGTTTCTGATAAAAAGGATTACGGTTTGCAAGTAAAGGATGCAATGTTTTAAAACACTTTTTCAATTCATCCAGCAAGCGAAGTTGGTACAACCACTTGTAAGGGGCGCCATGATGCAAACTATTACTTCTAAGTCAATAAATTGTTAAAAAATTATATTCAGGCCTTCGGCAATTCAATTCTCCTCGCAAAATGCAGACAGACAGCCGGGAAAAGGGCATGGATTGTCACGTACACATATCAGGGCATGCACCAACAAACTCGTTTCACTCCCAACCGCCAGCGATCGATAATTCAAGAGCGGGTGGAGTTCTCTATATTCGCGGCCGCGACCTGCCGACTACATGCCTCGATCACGTGATGACGCAGGTTTTTGTGAACAGCAAGGTTTGTTTGCGTGACCGGTTCAAGCTGGGGTCGTTCCTCAGTTTTCACGTGTCGCCGTAACGCTTTGTGTGAGTGGTTTTTGTTGTGTTTTTACGAAACACCCTAAGTTGCCGTTTGTCACACTCACTGGTTGAGGATGCGCCATGAAAACATTTCTGAAGCACAAGCTTACAGTTAGTCAACTTACATCAAGCAGAAGCACTGCTGGATCCGTTAGAAGTTCATTGGCAATGTTCGCTCGTTTCTTTTCTCCTCCTGACAGACCTCTTGTCATATTGTCACCGATGACTTAACAAAAATATAACAAAGTGTTGTATACTTCAATTGCCTAGTCACCCACTAAACAAATGGGTTCAACTCTTTGATACAGCCCTTTGTGAAATTTTATACTTTTAGAAATTGGGCCTAATAAAAGCAAAGCTAGTCGCACTTTGACAAAATCAACATTGTAAGTTAAAGAAACAACGAACAGGTAGCCGAAAAAACTAGTTTTGATAGAAATTAGGGATTACAAATGGTGTATTAAAACCTCGATCATAGAGTTCCCAATATAAAGCTATAAAAATGGAATTTATAGGAACTGCCACCAAGGTTACAATTAATGGGTGAATAAGTTATTTACACCAGGGGCATCCAACAAGTCCTGTGAGCCATGTAGGAGGTTCCACAAAGATTTTGTCTATTTTTATACAATTGTAGTAAACACTTACAAAATTTCCTGCCATCAAGTGGCCTGCTACATTTTTTGGAAATCACATGTGGCGCTGTGGCCAGAAAGGTTGGACACCCCTAATTTACGGTTTGTTGTATTGGTAAATTCTTACTGGTATGTTTGCATTTTTCCATGTCTAGTTGCTCAATTAGCTCAGCGACAATTTCCTTTTTCGTCTGTATGGACATAGTTTCAGGAAGTCTTAGTTCGGCAGAAAACTAAAACAAAAACTGACTTTAACTCATAATAAAAATTAAGAATTAACTACTGAAACAGTGATATACAAATTCTGTAGTATATATTTTATCAAAACCAAATTGGAAGATTTTTAAACTTTAAAAGCAGAAACTACACTGGTCCAAGTAATCTATCAACAACAATGCAAATATGGAATCACCATAAGTGTTTGCTGGAGAGTCAAATTTGGAAAGAAAATGTCTTGCTGTAGAACGTAGCTAATTTTCCTTCTGGTTTTCTTTGTGAGGGGTTGGCCACCAATTGTTGCCTTGCAGTTTGAACATTTTACTCTCCCACCAATTATGTTAAGCAGTGTGGTTTTGCCAGAACCTATAACAAAAAGTTGCCATCAAAAACTGACAATACTAGCGCATCAAACAAAATTTGCACTGCTCTTTCACTATAGATTACTACAATAGAACGCAAAATGCTTTTCATTTAAGGTTTACCATAGAGAAGTAATATTATTCTATTAATATCCCAAAAAGTTACACAAAAACGAGGAAATTATTAAGCTGTGTATATGCAAAGGTTTACCAAAGATTTTTTTCTAAGTTTTACTTTTTTCCATGTTCTCTAAAACAGTAAAGTTTGCATAATTCTCTTGAAAACACAGAAACAGGCAAATACTCAGGGTTAGGGTGCTTAAGTAAGGGTTTTAAACACAACCAATTCTAAACTGGGTCCCTACTTCTAATTCAATAGCTTTGTGTTGTTTCGTCTTGATTTAACCACAAAAACATGTGATAAAATGACTTTTCCAAAAATAAACACTACCAGGAAAACGTGATGCAAGATAGTGACACAATTTGAACAACTAAATTTTCACAGTAGTTGTCAAATTAAGTATATCACAATACTGTTGTTCATGAAATACTATCCAGACTGACCAGACAGTGGACACTAAGCCAACAGAGAAGAGAAAATGTTATTTGTTTGCCAAATACACACAGAGAACAAATTTCAAACAGCTTGGATGTCCGTTTAATTTCAACTTTAAGTAATCAACTTTTGTTTACAAACAAAAACACACACTTACCACTTGGTCCCATAACCGCCATAACTTTGCCAGGGTGAGCAGTTCCACTAACATCATGAAGAATTTGTTTGTCCTTGATTCTAAAATTGAGATTTTCAAATCGTAGTTCCAAGCCAGGTTGGACTTGTCTCTCTGCATGTCCAAAATCGGTTCTACTCTGTTTTGCACCGGGTAAGCCTCCGTTATCCTTGCTTCCTAATAACGCCTCGTCTGTCATTATGTGACTATGAATTTTGCTGCAAGCAAATACAAGAATTACTTAAAATGTATAAATGTTGGTTGTTTAACAATCCAACCAACAAAAAGACAACAGCTAATGAAGCGCAGATGACAAGCGAGACTGCGGCAAAACGATAATCAGCTTTGTCTGTAATCGCAAAACCAGACAATCAGCTGATCGATGACAATGCGGCAAAATCGCAGGAAACAAGAAACCACGCAGAAGGTGGAAATAATCCAAATGTCAGTACCACCTGCTTGTTATTTATAAACGAACTGCCCAGTAAATTAGATGTTGCGCCATACACGGAAAGTCTAAACTCTAAATTCACTCATTCAGATTTTACGTGACGGGAAATCCCGTGTTCAAGGATCGGACAGAGTCGAATATATTGCGCAACAACTTCGCAATCGGTTAAGCGTGACCGGCAATCAAACGTGCAGCGCGGAAACAATGCAATATTAGTGACGAAATTCAGAGCAATTCTTGCAAATAAAAAGCTTAAATCAGCTATATTTGAGCTACCGTTTTTCTCTGGATTTGTTTTTTATTTTCCTCAACTTGCAGAATAAATTTTGTGATTTTTGAGCATATGAAAACCTAAAAAGGTTAATCAATAAAAAACTTTTAAATGAACTTATTTGCATTTTTAAAAAACCTTTATGGTAAAAGGTAAAAACTTAAGTCAAAAAAATTGGAATCAACTCATAGCCATTGTCGCATGGCATGAGGCCGGAAAACTGAGCACGAATCCCAGTTCAGTTATTTGTAATTTATGTCAGCTATATAGGTCGACACGAGACTCAATCGATTTGACAGAAGGCCTTTGATCAGCCGGTCTTAAAATGTATGCCCCCAGGACCCCATGCATTGGCGACGGCACGTAAGGGCAGGAGGGAGGACGAGCACTTGACCCCCAGGAATCCCGAAAACCGTACTTTATATATGTGTTCTATCAAAAAATCTCAATCTATGTATGTGTATTGTCTGTATGTATGTATTAAGATTTGCCCACCCTGGAAAATTTTCTGCTGGCGCCCATGAAACAATGTAATAATTTTTTGACAATAACCCCCGAGTCAACAGGCTTTGTTCTGAAGGACTATCATTGAAATAAATAGGCCGGGAACAAAATTAACTTTGTCAGTAAAAACGTTTTGAAACAATTACGGTAAACATTGTAATGCTGGTGTTGAAACAAGCGAATAAACGTTACACCCCAATGTTAGTTTTCAGGTTCATAGGGAAAACAGGACCGGTGTGCAGCCACAGGTTAAAAAAAACCTTGCAATAGATGTAGTTTATAATGGAAGAGCACCCCTAACAGGTTTAAAAGTTTAACCTGCCTCTGGTTCGGTTCACAGAAATAAGTTTATGATAAATTCTAGCTGAATTCTTTACCCATACGCACGTGACAAATGGTGCACAGGAATAACGCCTTAAACCTCGAGTTATATTAATTGGCCGTTATTCATTGTTGTTGAAAAGTAAAAGATAATTGCTTTCCCCTTATGAAAGTTAAACGAAACGTAAACAATAAGCGAACTTGCATACTTGGGCATGCAAGCTCAAAGAGGACACTTGGGTTCATAATCAATCAATTCGAGTTAAGTTGTACAAGATTGTACAAAGATAGACTTACCTGTTGCCACCAAATAAGTTGACCGGTGCAGGACTGTCAGAGGCGTAAGACAAATTCTGCACCCCTTCAGACACAGTACAAACCGTACCGTTATCCGGATTTCCCATTTCAGGCTCTTCAGTTTTTAACGACCGCTGAAATAAAGTGCCGCTACAGTAGTGAAACTCTGTCTAAAATACAATGGAAACCCTTTATAATTGAAAAAACAAACCACAAATAACTGTGTGAATAAATACTGATGGCTGACACGTTGAAACACCAAACGCTGAACTTTTCCTTTCGCCGGAACTGCTAGGGGCAGCTTAATGACAACATATCCTCATCTTTGCCTTATATACCTTAACGTCACTGCATACCTAGCAGGTCAGTGTAAATCATCAAGCCCAAGTAAGCAACAAACTTTTTTCACACACCGAAGTATTGCGGCAACAGCGGAAGTGTTTTTGGTCTAACTTGTTTGCATAGCAGGCAATGAAGTTTGCTGGACAAACAAGGTCTGCAAAGGTTACATTACATGTAATGATTAAACCGAATTACCCGGTGTGGTGCAATACACTGGAATTAAAAAAAAAACTAAATCACTTGTTTATCGTCGTTCTTGACAAGTTTTAGTTCCTGTGATGCAACCGGATATCAGATGATGTCATTGCTATTTGGGGGTTTCAACCAGAATTTTTTTGAGCCAAGACATGATTTTAATGCCTATAGCCACAACTTACAAAGTCGCTTTAACGAAATATATTTGCGAAAAGTGTCCAAGTACATCGGAAAGGGTAAATTGCTGACCGGCAGAAAATGTGACTAACTTACAAAAATTATGCTATCGGAAAAATAAACAAATAATTTTTACGTTTAACCGAGATTTTTATTTTAATTTGCTTAGGAAATATTTGCAGTGCAATTAATGTCAAATTGCAGTTGGTTTGATTATTAAAGGCTAACGTAGACGTGCGTGACATTGCTCTGCAGTGCCTCCAGTGTTATTGCAATTTATACACCCGAAAATAATTATGAAAAGCCCCGCAAAGACAGGATTTGCGCCGACAGGATTTGAAGGAAAATACGTGTTTTAACACTGAAAGGTATGGAATTGTTTCTGTGCAAGTCCAAGGCCTTGGAGGAAGAATATTTGTGTCGTGGGAAAACCTTGCCCCGATTAACATTGTTAAACCAAAAAATAACTTAAAAGAGCAGGCGTAGGAAAACTGAAAACAAAAGTCTACCGAACGCGCGAACATCTTTGCCGTGTTTTTTTCAACCTATTTAAACCATCGCCGAAAAGTAGCTCTCAGTACTCCTGCAGCAACAAAAGTAAAATCATTTAGCTAAATGGACACTAAAATGCTGACAGTAAGCTGACAGTATGTATTGTTGCGTTTCAAATATATACAAAATAAAACCATTAAAACAGCAATGGCTCAAAGTTGACGTTGGGTATGCGGATTGGGATTTTAATTGTTTTTTTCTTTATCATGGGGTAAATTTCAGTTCTGTGGATTCCTAATCGTCCTGGGATCAGGATATAGAGGTTCCTGTCACCCTAGCCTATACACCCTACAGTAGAGTTGACATAAATCACAAATCAAATCAAGTTTAGGAAATTACGTGACTATTTGATTGGCGTAGTATTCGAATCTGTTTGGTTTGAATAAGGGTGCTGACAATAAACAGCAAATAGGCGAGCAGGGACATTGTACCCAATAATACTATTACATGAATCGGCAACAGGATCGACATAAGACCATAGGTTACGGCTACGCCGACAGATTCTGAAGACGTTTGCAGCGATGCTGCCTGAACTTGTTGATGTGGAAAAAGGGAGGCAAAGCAACTCGGAGTTTGAGTTTTTAACAGAGATCGACTGCACCCGAATGCGATAGACAATAGAAAAAACAGCCACGAGGGGTCGCTGGTGTGCCAAAGCAATAAAGTGGACAAGGCAATGAGTTCCAAAAACAGAGCACCACCAAAAAGGACACGATGACCGAATGCGGACAGCAGTTTCACAGATAAGTAGCTCGACATCACCATTGACAAGGCGTAGGCAAGCATCATGTATGACACGTAGTTCAAACCTGGACACAAAACATGACTCAACGCACGTTAGCGATATATAAGCGATCGCTCTATTTTTCAACTTCTGTCTCCCAATAAATCATAGCATATGAAGCACACATAAGCAAAATACGGCATGGGGTTTTTGCCCCGCCGCCATTTCCAATTTTACATTACATACCGGTATTGAATTTATTCCTGTGGCCCACCAATCAAATTTTAACATTCCCGAACTTACTGCTTGGTCACATCTCATAAAAAAGATAAATTACTGTGCAATCTCACCATAACTGCAGGATATCCAGCTGCCGAAGAAGGTTGCTCTCACGAACGCTTGATACATGCCAATGTGAATCGTGTGGGGCAAAATCAAAACTGCAACCAGATCGCTCACTAACAGTTTCAGTGTAGATTTTAACCGCGTTGTGGGATGTTCATCTAACTTTTCGTTTTTCATTTCTTTTGCCTTGTCAGGCGGATCGTGTTTGTCTGGTTCATTCGCTTTATCGTCTTCTTTGTTCGAAAGCAGAACAGATAGTTGCACATCTTTGTCAAGTTGCGATTCTGTGCCCTCGTGATCAGGAAACGTGTTATCGGGATAATCATTTAAACATAAACTCAGGAAGATGGCTACGCCATTGAGCAGCAAAAATCCCGATGGTATTAGGTAAAGCGTTGGGTCACTGATATTTAGCGCTGCTTTGTTATCATGTGGCGATGTGTTGTCGTTAAACAACCCGCACGTTTTGTTTACTTTTTCGCTAATGTTCAATGCAGTGCTGTTTGCATTGTCATGGAATTTCCCCTCAATGAATGAAGCGGAAACCAACATGGCAATCATTACCAAGCTGCCGACTAGCAATGAGCAGTGCACAAACGAAAAGAAGGTTGCAAACGTTTCTTTGTTGATACGTTTGAACTCTTCGAAGTTGTTTTTTGAGGCATCCCCAGACATGCGAGTGATGTAAGCAAAAACTGTTGACCATAATATTCCCGCTCCAACACCAAGCAAAGCAGCCGTTGGAATAAGCGTGTATGGACTTGGATAGAAATTTGCTGTAAGAGCAAAATAAAACGAATTAATTTATTAAACTAAAATGGATATACACTGATAATACATTTGCGCCAGGCCACAAATTGCCTTTGCGGCATACACCATTTACTTTGCNGGGCAAAATCAAAACTGCAACCAGATCGCTTACTAACAGTTTCAGTGTAGATTTTAATCGCGTTGTGGGATGTTCATCTAACTTTTCGTTTTTCATTTCTTTTGCCTTGTCAGGCGGATCGTGTTTGTCTGGTTCATTCGCTTTGTCGTCTTCTTTGTTTGAAAGCAGAACAGATAGTTGCACATCTTTGTCAAGTTGCGATTCTGTGCCCTCGTGATCAGAAAACGTATTATCGGGATAATCATTTAAACATAAACTCAGAAAGATGGATACGCCATTGAGCAGAAAAAATCCCGATAGTATTAGATAAAGCGTTGGGTCGCTGATATTTAGCGCTGCTTTGTTATCATGTGGCGATGTGTTGTCGTTAAACAACCCGCACGTTTTGTTTACTTTTTCACTAATGTTCAATGCAGTGCTGTTTGCATTGTCATGGAATTTCCCCTCAATGAATGAAGCGGAAACCAACATGGCAATCATTACCAAGCTGCCGACTAGCAATGAGCAGTGCACAAACGAAAAGAAGGTTGCAAACGTTTCTTTGTTGATACGTTTGAACTCTTCGAAGTTGTTTTTTGAGGCATCCCCAGACATGCGAGTGATGTAAGCAAAAACTGTTGACCATAATATTCCCGCTCCAACACCAAGCAAAGCAGCCGTTGGAATAAGCGTGTATGGACTTGGATAGAAATTTGCTGTAAGAGCAAAATAAAACGAATTAATTTATTAAACTAAAATGGATATACACTGATAATACATTTGCGCCAGGCCACAAATTGCCTTTGCGGCATACACCATTTACTTTGCGGTAGTCGTGAACACGGACATTGTTCGTACCAAGCTTTTCTTGGAAAACTTTAGCGATTACAAACGAAATTGGACATTTTAACTGAACTCGGGGACTTATGTGTCGTGCTGAACAGTTCAAACAACTCGCAACCGTTTACGACCATTACCTGCGATGTAAAGTTCGTACGAGGAAATGGAACATGCAATTGTTTTTTTGCAGCCAAATTTTTCTGTAACAAACGATGGAAGCAGAAGAGCTGAAAGGACGAAACAGGTATATAGCACAGCCAGTGCGCTGGTTCCCTTGCTTTGATTAAGCGAACTTTGTAAACCTGCAAATCACAAAGTAAGCGATTCCTTACACAGTAAGTTGTGGATACATAATTTGAAAACAATATTCAGGTAATTGCTGTGTTTTGTTTACTACTATTAAACAAAATTAGATTCATTACTATTGAACATATTTTTTAAGAATATGCATTACGCAGCATGCGTACACAACGAAACCGTAAATACCAGTGCCTACACTCGATAGACCACTCCAAAAGGCAACAATAATCCCATTACTTGATTTTGACGCATACATAAAATAACATAAGCGATACACTTACTTTCCAAAGTCACATATGCAGACTGGTTGAGCAGCAAAGCCAAGCATAGAAGTCGTTTATTGCGTTGAAATCTTGCGTTCATCGTAGACTATCCGTACCCCTACGGCTCCAAATTACAACCACTTCTAAGTAAACCGGAAGTAAACTGTTATGGCGCACGAAAAAGGCGTGCAAGCAACTGAATGATTCCCTTTGCCTCAGGGAACAATGTCGGTGCAACAAAACATACATAGCTCCGTATAAATGAACACTAAATGCGCGGAAATTTTGCACGGACGTCACCACTTGTTCTAGAATACAGGTATATGTCAAATGAAACAAAAAATAGAATAAATAAACAATATGCTTGCACCTCAGTACAGTTAGTAATGCCATTTTTTGCAAAAGCTTCCACTGAAAAACAGTTTTATCACACACACAGAATAATCCTCTGTCAAACAGTACCTTTTTTCAAGGCCTATACTACGTTTTGTTTGCATTTACCGCGGCAGATCTTATGTCCACAAAGATTTTATGTTTTCCGATAAGGTGATTTAGCAAAGCGACAGGGCTTGTGAAAGGCCGCTTCATTTTAAGATCCAACTAATGACAAACATTTTACGGTTTATGTTGGCTTGCTTCATTATTGCATAAAATATAAACTTTGCAGTACCACACGTTATTAGGCAAACCCAATAGGCTACAGTATTGTTAACCGACTAACAACAACTGAATTGTAGCTGCAGCACGTTTTACAAAGATCTATCAAATATGCACTCCATTTTTACGCGCACTTTTATACTTTGTGCACTTCGTTCTAACGTATAAAGCTGTTTCCGGCTTGGTGAATATTTTAGTGCTATTGATCGCTGCAGTCTCTTTCCTGAATGGACCAACAAACTGCTGTATAGAGAGCATGTATTTAGTTTCGCATTGACGTTGTAAACGTTCTACTTGTTCGGACTTCATTGCTTGTTAAACGTATATGGCAAGTAATAAAAACCTCTCAGCAAACCTGCCTGTAGCCTGGAGCATTATGTCGTGGTCAAGGAAAATCAAATACTGTTTACAACTAACAGGCCATACGGAGGTTTGCAATCTCTAACGCTTGCAAACTACTTGTCAAGGTTTGCTTTAAGTGTTCCACTTCAATGTCAAGAACCGCGCGTACGTCAGTGTAAACTTTTTTCTGTTTGTTGTGAGTAGCAGGTGGTGCGGAACGTTTATTTTCCGCAACTGATATTTCGAAATTTTGGGTTGTCTTGTATCAGTACGCAGACGTTCACCAGCAAGTATGCAAGTAGCGACATCGCAATTAAAAGCGCGATTACATGAATTGGTGCAAGACAAGACATAAGGCCGAAGGTCACTGACACGCCAATGGCTTCCGAAGCAGATTGCAAGGATGCTGCCTGACCTTGTTTGTGTTGAAAGAAGGTAGCAAAGAAACTCGGTGTTTGAGTTTTCAGCAGAGACCGACTGCTCCCAAGGGCAACAGTAACAAGAAAAAACGGCCACACGGTGTCACTTGTGTGCCACAGTAACAAAGTAATTAAAACAATGAGTTCCAAGAACAGGGACAGGCCAAATAAGACACGATGGTTAAATATTGCCAGTAGTTTGGCGGATGTGTAGCTGGTTAACAGTGACGTCAAGGCAAAGACAAGCATCATGTACGACACGTAATATAATCCTGTAACGAAAGGGAAACCCATGAATTATTTGGGGAAACTGTACTCGGACAAATTTTAAAAAGACTTAAGCAAAAGTTACTACATGTCATACTAGACATAAATGGCCCTCGGGTTGCCACCCGATGTAACGATTATAGCTATTCTGGGGACAGTCCCATTGCCAGAAACCAATTAGTTGAATACAGATTAAAGCTGCTTACAGTATAGCTTGGTCCGACACTACTAGCCTGGCATTAGGTCGAGCATTTCAAGCTATGCTGCTGTTTTTTAAAAAGCCTTTGCTTACTACAGCGTCACCGTCAAATTATTAAACACTTACCAAAGTTACAAGAAATCCAACTGGCAAAATAGGCTGGGTAAGGTAATGCTTGCCCCATGCCGACGTGAATAGCGTGGGGTAACAACAGTACCGCTACTAGGTCGGTAGCCAAAAGCTTTAAGGTAGCTTTTAGGGGCGCCGATGGATGTTTTTCTTTGGTTGTTTTGCCATCTTCAATGCTTTGCTCTGGTACTACAGGCAAAGAGTGATCTTCTGAACCGACAGTTTTATCTTCTTCGTTATTTACATCGGACGAAAACTTTACAGTTTCAACAAATTGCGGGCTGGGTAAGGTGTGTTCGGAATAATCGTCTAGGCAAGAACTTAACACCATTGATATGGCATTAAGCAGCAAGAATCCCGACAAAATGACATAAAGCGTCAAATTGCTAATATTCAGTGCTGAACCATTTTTCGATGGTGTAACATTCTCATGAAACAACCCACACGTTTTGTTTGGTTTTTCGCTGATGTTTACGTCAGTGCTGTTCAAATTGACAGTGTAAGCATCTTCAATAGAGGAAACGGAAAAAAGCATGGCAATCATGACTAAACTTCCGACAACCATGGAACAGAACACAAACACAAAAAGTGTAGCAAAAGTCTCCTTGTTGATTCGGTTAAACTCCTCAAAATTGTTTTTTGACGCATGACTGGACATGCGAGTGACGTAGGTAAAAGCGGTTCGCCAATAGATTCCGGATCCGATACCAAGCAAAGCAGCCGCTGGAATTAGCGTATACGGACTTGGGTAGAAATTTGCTAAAAAATGATATGACATGATGCGTTATGTACTTTTTTTAGGAGTTTGGGATGGTTTTGATAAAGATTATATTTTTTCATGACCGCACAATGAGGCTTCCGACATGCTGCCGTCTAAATTACTCAATTATTAAACAGCTTCTGACTTTGTTAGTGCTGCAAACAAACAAACCATTCCACAGCCATTGAAAAACCTTCACACGAAAGCAGCTTATTTACATCAAGTCATAAACAAACGTCTACGACTCTTACCAATGATGTACAACCCATATGCACCAAGGGAAGACAAAATGCTTTTTTTGCAGCCAAATTTGCTGATAACGTATGATGGTAGAAGAAGTGCTGAAAGGACCATACACACATATAGCACAGCCAGCGCATTTGTTCCTTTTCTCTGGTTCAGTGAACTCTGTAGGCCTGCAAATAAAGACTAATTCACTTTACAATGCTCTTGTGTGGTAATATATCATTGCGTTCATAAACGAATTGATTCTCTCAACCCGAATGGCACCAAAACCATTACAGGCCGAATTCAAGCCATCCCACAAACCGGAAATATTCCACACAACAACTTAGAATTGGTATGAAGAATGGCAAGCATGTAAATGAAATTCATTGCTTAGCGCTGGACATTTTATGTCTGAAACCACTTTCGTTAAAAGTAAAAACCTACGTGCCAAACAGTGGTAAAAATCCTGAAAGGTCTTAAAAAACTTACTTTCCAAAGTTGAGAAGGCAGACTGGTTGAGAAGGAAAGTAAAGCACAAAAGCATTTTGTTGCGACGAAATCGTTCCATTTTGATAGATATTACTGCATGCAGCTATGATTTGCTATTACCAACAATCTCTTGCCATTGTACTGTACGTCAAAACCGAACACTACAGCAACAAAAGTGCTAGCTGTGCAAGGTGTTCCGGCCGTTCTGCATGGCCGAATACGCTGTTTGCTAGTTTACGGTTGATGTTTGTTCGCTACCTTGAACTTCACGCAGGGAAATGTCGTTTTTTGTCCTTAGGCTATATCGTACAACAGCATTGTCAATATTATTTCGAAATTGGTGTGCTTTTACCAAGACAACAACACTATCTGATATGTCGTGGTGCTTTTCTTTAAATGAGTATGCTGACTGGTACAACCAACAGACGATAAGGAAAACTTAGTTTAACTAGGTTGCTTCTAGTTACAGCAAACACGACTTGGCCATCACGGACCAGACGAAAGTGTTTTTCTCTTTACTCACCACGACAGAGCTCCCACGCACTTCGTAGTTTTGGTCATTAATTTTGTAGTTGCGGAAAACAGTCGCAAGTTTGGTTTCGCGCGAAATTCGCTACAAAGGTGTACGATTTTCGTGAACGGTCGCGAATGTGTTTACGTGACTGTCGCTTTCAAGCATGCAAGCATGTTAACACTTGACGTTGCAAAGATACGAAGACGCTTGCTTCATGCAATATTCATGTCGCAAGAAGGCCACACGGAGTTTTCGGTTCATTCGAGTGTCCTCGTGCTGCGCCCTGCAATGCTACCGCGTAGAAACAGTCGTTATTGTTACGAATCAGAAACGTAATTACGGGCGAAGCCTAAAATCAGTTGCAGTTGCAAGATTCAGTAGGAACTATTTTCAGCATCATAAACGTGCTCACATAAGGTAGATCTCATAGCATTATGGGCTCCGGTAACACCAAGGTAAAGAAAATGAAGAAAACTTCAAATAAAGAAGAAAAGGGATCAGAAAGACATCAAGAAACTGTTAATGGTTCCGGAAAATCGATCGATGATTCCTCACCCGCCTCGGGACGTTCTGACAATAATAATAACGGAAAGCAAAAGCCGGAAATACAGCCTCTAAAAGATGGTGACGACTGGGTGGGGCCAGGTATGATAGCTGATGATACGCGACATGGTGTGACCGCTGCAGACCTAATGATAGGAAAACAGCGTTTGAAACCAACCCGGCGATGCACCAATAACAATTGTAATAAGACCGTGCGCAGCCAAGGTGATAAGGTGAGGGTCTTTTTAATTTTGGTGGTTTTGAGTTAATATGATTTCCTTTTAATAGAATATACGTCATAAGCATCAGCGTTTCGAACACGTTGTTTAAACGTCGTGAATCATACATTTGGCAGCGTAAAATGCGCATAATGTTATGTTACCAATAGCAGAAAGTTCCGATGGTTAAAATAAGTAAAGCCAGAGCGCTCCCGTGATTATGTCATCCGTAATGGGTTCTGTGCAGAACAATCGCAAGTACCCACATCCTAAACCGCGGTTATTGCGTGGCGCATCCACTTCCGATCGGAATCAACCTCACAGCAGCGACAGAGGAACAAACACTAGAGTTACTAACTGCACCGGTATGCGTCTTTCAACCAGGGTCGAGGTAAAAATGATAAGTTCCACATCTACTTGCATGTTGTCAAGTATACATTGTGTTGGAAATGTTCAGTTTTCACCTTTTTTGCTTATTTGTGATTTTTAAACCCGCGAAGCTAGTAACCCAACTTAACTGGCTGTATGGTTGGAAGTTTGAAAGGATCCTTTAATTACCAATTTCCATTAATGGTACCATATATGTTCCATTCCAGGAGAGCGACCCAATGTTTCACTTTATTTCCTATCAATTATTTAACCTGGTAACTGCGCTGCGATATAGGTTGGCGCGAAGGAAACGCAATGCTGTCAAGGAATTTCGCCAGAGGTCGATCGTCTTGCATTGGAGGTCTTTGGCGAAAGCGAAGGTCATCAGTTGTGCGTTGAAAACGAAAAGGCCATTTCGCGACTAACTGTTGAACTTCGGTCAAATCGCCAACCTTTGCCTGCTCCAAGATTGTCGAAAAGCCGAAGCATTAAAAAAATTCGGGATTTTTCCAGCGATGCCGGATATTTTGGTACAACCAAAAACAATACAACAACTAAAGAAGAAAAGAAGAGTGTAAATCTGAGCAAATCGAGATCACACGGACAACAGCTCTATGATGATTATGACGTTTACTTAATGGCTGAAATAGAACGCGAGTTTGGACATTGTTTTGGATAAACCCTCGCTGAGTGATCAAGTTTGGTTAAGGTCACAGTGTCGATATTTTTTAAACAACGTGTTAATTTGACGACGCTTTGTAAATATAAGCTTGTAAGATGCAACGACTAGAGGGCGAAAGTGTACAAAGGAGACGCCTGTGTAAGCCCAGTACAGTAAATCAGTTTGATATTATTATTAATACTGTACAAATACAACATTTTGTGTTTGGTTTTTACTGCAACACTGAAAAATTGTATTCGGAAAATAAAAAAATAGTTACAAAAACTGATTGAACAGTAGCTTTCGTACTGAAAAGCACACACGGAACTAAGCAGTACTTGGTAACGAATACCGGAAGTCAACCACTCCATCACCAAAGACACTTTGTTGGTGACCACGTCAGGCTTCCTTCAATACAAATAACAATGCGCTTTCTTTGCTATTATTATAAGAGAGACGAAGAAGGCAGGGTAGCAGGTATTGTCAGTTAAGACCGAAAAGACGGATGCCGTCATATGTTTTGCTTCTTTATGATAAGAAGCGACTTGGACATGACAGAGAAATTGGCAAGCAATGCATGAATTAAATTCGTGATTTTCTTCGGCTTCGTCAACGCTTTTAACTGTTAGTCATGGTTTATGCTGACGCTGCTTCATGACAGGTTATACGTGGGCTTAACTCTTCAAGCACAGCTCAGAGATAAATGCAGCAGGTTATCGTTCGAGGGTCAAAAGTGTATTAGTCCAGCAGTTTGGAAAAAAAATTAAAGCGTAATAAAACTGGGTGTGAGCCTATGTAAGTGAGTGTATGGGACCGCAATAGTAAAAACGCCTTCTAGGAGAAGTGAATGTGATATCAAAGCAAACCTAATAGAAGAAATATTTAGGAAGATAACAAATTTAAACTAGTTTACCGTGTTCCGCGGGTCGACCAGCGTTTGACGGACGTATACTAAAGTACCCTGAAACAAACAATCAATTAGTGCACTAATGCAAATGTTAACCTCCATTTGGACCTTCTATTGGCATTGTAGCTACAAAAATTAACTATATGTGGCTAGGAAATTATCGGTTCTGGAAACACGTAACACAAAAGGCTCATAACAACCAAAATTTTTTAAGGTTTTTTCAACATTTTTATTGGTTTTGTCGGAGAAAATTACATTGGAAGTCAGCATGTTTTTTGTGATTGCCGTATTAGTTCTGCTTTCAGTCGCTGAAGGTCGGATTCCAAAAGGTAAGTTTGTGGACATTGGAATTGTTTGTTCGTGTAAAGTTCTACATGTGGTATAGACCAGGGATGTGCAACATTTTTTAATGGCCAAATACAATTAACCGCATTAGACTGCGGGCAGCACCTTTGTTTAACACAGGTTGGATTCGTATTATTGCATATCAAGAAAAAACATTCCGTTTACAAAGGAATCAGTTTTCGTCACTCGCTTTTCTTTCCTTTCCTAGGATTGTTGTGCTTTGTGGACTGGATAACGAAACGATTTAATTTTTTGTCATTGAATATTGCAACGGAAAAAATCTGTTCCTTTGGCTATTATACATGTTTCTAGCCATTCCAGTAAAGTGTGTCATTTCGTACATTTAAAAAAATATTCTTCATAAATTATGCTTCCCGAAGGCTGCAGTGTTTTTTTTACAAAAGAACTTGGATGTTAAATTCCCTAGACATTAGGCATAAGTAATTAATTTAAAGGGTTATCCATAACCCGCAGTTGTGCATTTACCCTTTTCAGATCCCACATTAATTCAATGCAATACTTTTCTTACAGTTTGCGAACTAATATCGCCTTTTACGGTGATCGTGAACCCAATCGAGGTCGGAATAGAAACATCAATAACTTTTGCAGTAAATGCAACCTGTATCAGCCCAAGGTGCCGTAGTCGCCTCTTATTCAACAACAGTAAGTCATCCGCTGCTTTAAACAAACAAAGACGCGCTGATCGCATACGAGATGACGTGCTGTATTCACTCCGAAAGTATAAAGTATGGTTGCAACAGCGCGTTTAGGTGACTAACAGCACGTTTTTATCGCGTAAAATTTTTAAACTCGTACTGCCTTAATCTGCATAAAGCAGCAAAAATGTACGCAAGTTTCGGTTGTACGTAATATCTGACTGTACTAAGTGAAACCCAATCGGCCAGCCGATTTGTTACCAAAGACACTGCGTATTTTAATTTCAGAAGTACTACAGAATTTCTACCTTATCAACAACACACAGTTCGTTTTGCATTTTGTCAAAGTAAGTAAGCCTATGTAAACCAATAGGAAGAAATATTAACTTTAACACGATTTGGAGTAAACATAATATCAGCGTTGTCTAATACCGTAGAAGTAATTTTCCAAATGGTGACGGTATGAAATGTTTTAAAGGTAAATCCAACCGACTTTGGAAACTACACCCTTTTCCATTTTAAACCCAACGTCACAGGATCTTGTGAGTCGTACCAGTTTGAAGTTACTCAATTACAGCCCTCATTTTGGACGGACTTTTTACAATTTTACATTTGGCCTGTTGTCAGCGGGGTGGTTGTTTTAGTGGTCATAATTCTAGTGGCGTGTTTGGCTAGATGTAAAACCAACAACCTAGAAAGAAAAATCGACGAGCTTCGAGATTTGACCGAAGGTACGTCGCCTTGCTGTTAACTTCTAGAAAGGTTGCGACTTTAAGCGGAATGTTTTGCCAGAACAAACCAGGAAAATGAAGTACGCCGAAAAAATGAACACATTTGACAACGCGGAATTAGATCAAACAAGGTAAGAAAAGTGTGTGTCACGTCTTTGTCCTCGTCTTTTAAAAGATCTTGTTTTTTAAACAAAGTAGTATGCCAAACACTCCCAACGGACAACGACCGAATCACCTTGAAGTTCAATCAACACCCTCTTATCCCCCTCCATCTCCACCGGTTAACACGCGACAACAGTAAGCGTACCCTCAAAGAGTCGCACTTTTTACGTGTATATAGCTGTGTAGTTAATCGGTATGTTAAACATAATGTGAATAGTTGATAATTACCCACTTTTGGCAAAAACAGTTCCAAAAAACCTTTCTGGTTTGTTTAAGACCAAGCCATTCGTTTTGTTGTTGAGTTAAATATGTCTACTTCGCAACTTAGCCATCGCATCATCATCACATTTAAATAGAATAGAGGCAGGTTTAAAACGTTTGTTTTAGCACGTGGACTGCTACTTTTTAGACCTCTTTATACTAAAACGAATGACTTACGATAAACAAATACAACCTTAGAGAATACTATGTGTTTTTGAAATGAAGGAAAAAAAGTCCAACAAACAGAACGGGCAGTCACCACTTCTATGACCAGTGTCAACCTGTGAAGGACCGACCTCCATTCCCCCCACCCGCAAGCGCGAGAGACCCGGAAAATCCTATGTACGACACTGTGGCCCCAGATGAGAACTTATCAAGACCGGTCAAGTTTGTGCGGTCAGTTAAGAGTCTGGTAAAGGGAAACAGCAGGAAATTCGGTCAGCAGTTTGGGCGAAAATACGGGAACATCAGCGCAATTAATATTCCTGCGTTTAAGGTCGTATCACACTCTGCTCAGCACGCAAACTCGCTGCCAAATTATGATGACGTTGAGTTTGAACCTGAACCCGCTACGTCAGGCACTAATTACTGAAGTAAAAATAAAGTGGTTTGTTCCTGTTATTGACTATAAACATGGAAGTGCTCTTTTTGATGGCTTCGTGGGTCATATGTGGGGTTGCGCAACATTCAATAAGTAGGTGATTTGAAATATCATAGTAATCCTTTTTGAATCCTATCGTACTCATTTTTACAAAATTCAAAGCGACGTAATAGCGCATTGGGTTTTTCCCCCATATCGGCATTTTATTTTATTACCACTCGTTTTACAACTATCAAACCTGTTAAGAAGGAAAAAATACAAGCGTGCCAGCTTGCCGTAGTAAACTGATTTTCCTTCAGTGTTTTGGCCTCGTTAAGTTTTTTTTGTAGTGATTAATGATTTAAAAACACCGTGGTTGTAGATATCAGACCGCTTTTTTTCGGCAATTGTCTTTTTTTCACTGCCCATTGTTTTGCCATACAGTGTGCTTTGGTTTCGATTCAGTCATTTCATGCTTTATTTCTGTGATCTTCGGGTTTTGCTGAGTCAATTCTCCACTGCATCGGAAACTACATTTTGCACTTAAAGGCAGTGACTAGCCGCGCTACTGTTGTTATAGAGATTTGGGATCAGATTACAAGGACTAGGTCGTTTAAGTACTTGTAACAAAGTTTAAAACAATGAAAAAACAATGCCAAGGAACTTTGTTCATACAGTTACTGACCAAACATCGGTTTTGAACAAAACCAATTTTTGATTCAACTGCGAATTGCAACCCCCAACTTTTCGGGTACAGGACGATATACCAATCATGTCTAGATAGCAGCAGTACTAACGGCACCTATCCTTCTCCCCTGGTTTCGCCCAGTGACGTCGCAGATTTACTCATGGCAAAAATTTATATTGAACTACATTTGTATCATTTTTGTGAAAATTTCCGCGTTCTTGACACAGGAAGACAATGGGAGGGTTGGGTTCTTAGATGTTTTACATCTATGGTTTTGTGACACAAGTTCATGTAAAGACAGCCGCCAACACAGCTTCATCAACGGCACCTCATGCCATCCAACTCACATTTGGTGCCGTTGTTTTGGGAGAAGCGTCCCGCCTTAGAAGGTCAAGTGTGATAGATGAAGCGTTTCCTGATTACATCATCAACACCTACATTGATACTGCTCTGCAGCAGCGACGTCATTACTTGGACGACGGCCTTTTCCAATCTTCTACAACTGACGCATAAAGAACAGACACCAAAACCCCAGGCAAAGATCGTTTACAAGAAGCCACCTACGTTGGGCAATCACCTACTTAATTACATGCGCTTGGCTCATTCTACTCAGGAAATCATCGGCAAATCGGTCCCTTGTGGAAGATGTGCTTTATGTGGGCACTATGGCTCACACAAATCCGTGGTTTCTACACAGCGCCAAAAACGTCAACGATGGAACAGTTGCCCTCACACAGTCTCTAGCCTGCAGCAATGCAATGGAAGATACGTGGGGCAAACAAAAAACAAATTCTCCACGCGTTGGTCAGGCCATGGGACAGTGTGAAACACGTTTAAGGCCAGCCACGCTAACGATATTGCCTCGTTAGGCCATCACTTTGCCATCACTGACTGTTTTTGTGTTATTCTGGTAGAGCAACCGAATGTTGACCGTTTGGACTATTGTGAAGTGAAATGGCCTAAGGTTATTAGTTCATTTATCAACATGAAAAAGATGTTACTGCCTAAGATTCGGTAGCTTTTCGTGATAGTTTTTATATTTGTGTGTGCCTGCAGTTAGTTTCTTCCTGCTCAGCCTGGGGTTTTTATTTGGCGACGTTTATTTTTTCTTTTTATCTGGCGTTTAGTTACGAGCTCCACATTTTTTCTTTTTCTTTGCGACTTCGTGACCCTCGTCTTGTTACATTTTCTGGAACTTTGCTTTCTAGTGTTTGGTCTTCAACCTTTTTCTTTTGTCCGATTTTTGCATTTTCAGGAACTGACGATGCCGATTTAGACGAAATATATATTTCTTATGTATTATAACAACTGATTCTGTCAGCATTTGAGACTGTTCTCTCAAATTTCGAGATTTTGTAGTTTTAAAACACCTTACAAACTAGAAATTCTGATTATAAAAACGCATCGTTTTTTTCAATTAAAAACAAATAATTTTAAAAGACAGTAATTTCGAATCGGTTACTTGGTATTTAAAACGCTCTGTCGAGAACTCGGCCTATTTCTAACGACAGGTAGACGCAACAAGTAAGTAACGATTATTTCTCCCGTAACATTCCACGTATCTGGATTAATTTTTATTGCTGTGTTAAGGCCAAGCGCCTCAGACCGTACAGCCAGTGCCCATCTATTTAACCGCACTCGTATAAAATAGCGTACGCTGCTTGCATCATGCGGATCTAACATGTTTAAAGGCGCTAAGTAACACTGTTGAAATTAAGCATAGGGTTTCTGAAATCAATTAAAAATCCAAGATGGCCGATCCCGGGACTAATATAGTGAGGAAAAAGCACATTAGTCGGGCATCAAGTAGTTTTAATAAATGTAAGACATGATTGCAGATGGTGCGTGGCTGTTTCCTAAACGAAAGCATATGCAAAACATATCGTATTACTTTGCTTTGTTTCCTACTAGCGTACCAACATTTTTTTATCCGGGCTTCATTAACAATAGAATGACACCTCACACTTGACAAGAGCGATAGAAAGAAAGCAGTCCGTCCTGTTCGCTCTAGGCGCGTACATAAAACGCAACTCAAACGCAATGGGAAAGGATGCCACATGCTACATCACTTTTGACAACTTTTCGCTGACTTTCCTGAATGTAGCTTTTTGCCTCAGATTAAAAAAAGTTGCATGTCCGTTCAGTGATGCGTGAAGCAACAGCACTTAACCATGACGGTTTTTGTGTTTTGTTGTTGTTGTTGTTGCTGTTCGCATGTTTTTTTTTAAAATTAAAACCAATCTTACGGTCAGTTAACTTAAACTGGAGTTTTTACCAAAATCTTTGCAGTTTTATGTGTTTTTGCAAACATAAACTTTCATAAAAATGGTAGTTAAAATATATTTTAGTTTTATATAATACATTCACAATAAAATTGCAATGCAAATGAGGTGTATTCAACATTAGATCATTTGGCGACAAGCGCAAAAAACTGCAAATTACGGTCAAAAGAAATAAATAAAAGGTCGCCGGTTGACCACTAGAGACAGCATCAAAAAACTAAGGAAAGTTCATCTGGGTTCACTTATTGTCTGTGTAACTGGGATCGCTGCTTTCTGCGTCCTTTTTAGAAATCCAACAAGTTAACATTACGTTTTAATGTAGGTTTGGGAAATGTTAGTCATTGTCCAAGAAGTGTTTATATGTCAATAACTTTTCAAAAATTCATTTCCACGTAGTTTCATTTGTATTTTAGATGCCTGACTGTAACTGAGTCTAAATTCAGTAACTTCGTCATAAGTAACCTATCTTAACCCTTTACGTTGGACATTCTGCAGGTCAAACATTTTGTTTAACTAGTGTATCATGGTTACTGTGGGAATGTTGTTTTTGTTCGTGGTCACTACATAATCTTTAACTTTGGCGTGTAAGTTTAAGAGCAACAAGTAAGTTTCATGTATGTGTTAAAAAAACTGTTTGCCATTTGTACAATATGATATAATATGGAACATCTAATGTTTTAATCTGTTAGCTTGTTAAAAAAAGTTGGTGCACATTTCTTAGAGTAATCTTGGTAGATCGATACTTTCTATTTGCTTTTTGTATTTCAATTTTTTTTTTAATATTTAGGCCTAAATATATACAAAACCATGAACCAGGATATGCACCAATTGTAAAATGACTTGCTCATTAAAGTGGGGTGTTTAGCAAAGAATCATTGGTTCCAAATTTGAGTGATATCAATTCAGTTACCCATAATAATATTTTTTTGGCTTTTGTTGCAAATTATACTGTATACTGGTGTCTTGTACTCCTTCAAATATATTTTATGTTCACAGTTGCCCTCAGCTTATTTGCATTGGGCATAAGACAAGTAGGAAACCATGTAGTGTAGGGATGGTATCTTGTTCAATCATTGTTATTTAAAGATCCGAAGTGGTTGGTTCGCAATGAACAACTACACAGATTTGGTTGAGATTGGCAAGGGAAGTTTCGGTACTGTGTACAAGGCTTCAAAAAGGAACCATACTGAACCATTTGCCATTAAAAAGGTGCTGTTTAAAGTATTAAATTGAAGCTATTACTATCCATAGTGACATTACTTGTTCAGGCAATGTTGAATACATGATTACAAGACAAAATTTGGAATTTGTAACCTAATTGTTGGATACGAAACATTTTAAAACTTGTAACTTGATTTGACAGTAGTGTATAAGTCTTGAGTGCGGAGAAATGAACTAAATTTCTGAATGACGTTTACACATATGCATTACCATATTTGGAAAAAAACGTACATGTAAATTGACTGAAACTGTTTTGTTTGTCAGGTTCGTTGCAATGCACCAGAAAATGTTGAACTGGCCCTTCAGGAGTTCTGGACACTGTCATACTTGCAGAAGCATTTAAATATCATACGATTTGAGGAATGCTACTTGCAACATGCTGGCAGAATGAGATCAATGAAGCACGGGGATGTTTCATCACCTAGCTACTTGTATTTGGTTGAAATGTCCATAAAAGGTGAAGTGCTATGCATTTACAAATACATAATATATTGTTTATTTTTTTACAACAAAAGATGTGTGAAGGCAATATGGTGAAAGCCACCATTCAAGTTTAAATATGTAGTATGCATACCTACACCATAGGTGTTTGTTTTGATTTTGATTGTTTTTGAAGTCTAGTTTTCACATTTGCATTTAACAGTAGTGTTTGTTGTTGTGTTTTGGTAATTCAACTTATTGCCTCATCAATTTTATTTAAACTAATTTGTATCACAATATTTTTTAAACCATTTTTTTATTGTGACATTTTGAAATTAATGATTTTGCTTCAATGGATGATCACAGGGTCAATAGTGTAAACAGCATCGTTAGCATACAGCAAGTGATGTCAGATGGTGTGTTAATGTTTTCATATTGCAATTAGCAACATCACTGGTTTGACAAAATTGACCAATATGACATTATTGCCTAATTGTTTGTTTGTTTGTTTGTTGCCTAATTAGTGAAACCACCTTGCANTGCCTTTTTAACCCTCAAAATTCCGTTTTTTCTTACTTGAGTTTGTTCCCACGTTTTGGTCAAGAGGGAGTCGTTCAAATTTCTTTGTATTTTCACGCATGATAGATGTGTATCTGAAGTTGTGCACGGGGGGGGGGGGGCCCCAATTCACCCATTGGTTCACCCACAGGTCCCCAAAAATGTAAAATTTTTAAAACGGCAANAATTAATGATTTTGCTTCAATGGATGATCACAGGGTCAATAGTGTAAACAGCATCGTTAGCATACAGCAAGTGATGTCAGATGGTGTGTTAATGTTTTCATATTGCAATTAGCAACATCACTGGTTTGACAAAATTGACCAATATGACATTATTGCCTAATTGTTTGTTTGTTTGTTTGTTGCCTAATTAGTGAAACCACCTTGCAGTCAGAACTTTGAAAGGATGTGGGTTTGAATTCTGTATTAATTGCTTTAAATTTCCTTGGTTGACACACAAAAAACTTGTTTCTCAGAGTGTAAACGCTTTTGTCCTAAGAAAAAAATACAACAAACAAACAACATTTTTCTTGCTTGCAGGCGAAAGTGCAATGACGAAGGGGAGATACCACCTATGGTTTGTTATGGAATACTGTGATGGTGGTGACATGAACGACTACCTTTTATCTCGAGTCCCAATTGCGAAGCTCAATGCATCGTTCATGTCTCAACTTGCAGATGGAATTGCATTTCTCCATCAGAACAGTGTTGTCCATCGGTAATCATTTTTGTGGGTTTCCTTTTTAGAAAGGGTACATTATTCTACCTGTGTTTTTTTACCCTATCGCTTTTCAATGCACTTCTGGCATGAATGTTTGAAAGAATTTGATGAAGCTTTAACAGCTTGTAGATATGGTCATGGAGTTTGGCCATCTGTTTGACCGCATAAATTACCCCAGTAGCCCCCAAATATTAAATTAAAAGGTTTTTTTTGCTTTTATGCACCACAAACAAAAGATGTCTGTGATTGTCGTTGTTACATCAATCTAAAAAATATCTAGAATAGCTTAGATAAAATAGCTTAGATTAATAAACAATGTCTGAATTGTACTAAATTTGGATAGTTTGTGTATAATGTTAGTTTAAACCCAGCTGAATAAATTGTTTTTGATAGAATAGAATCAAAATTTTATGTCAATTTTGTCACAATGACTGTATCCCATGACTTTTATTAGATCTCATATAACCGTGGGTGACTTCCCAACAGTATCAGCCATGCAGTCGCTATAGTTACTTGCAAAGGTTGTAAATATGTTTATGAGCAAAAGAAAACTACTTGTTTCTACCCTGACACCAACCCAAATATACCATTAAAACTAGTTGCACTACTAACAATGCATCTAATAATTTATTATTATGTCAAACATGCGGCTGAGCAAAAGCTAAAAATGAAGCAATCGCATTGCATCAAGCGCTGTTGTATAAGTGAATACCACTTGCATCTGTACAAAGGCCAGTTTGTATGGTGTTTTAAATAAAACATTTACAGTTTTATTTACCCGATAAAAACTGGAATTCAAATCTTAAAGATAGTCCCTTAAAATGAACAAAATTTTTAAACAATACTAATTGTTTAATAATTGGGATTAACAAAACTTTCAACAAATCAAACAATTTTCCAAAAATTCATTAAAAATATTTGCTACACCCAACAAATTTTGACAAATATGCTAAAAAATGCTAAGTTTAACTTTCCATGCATTTTTTTCCATGTGTGGGAAAACGCAACTTTGTACCAATGTGTGTCTGCCTACAGTAACAATCATGCCATGAAAAGCTAAAGTAACTATGGGTTCCATTGGAGAGCAATGTAGCTAATATATATTCTTTTTCAATTAAGTTGTAGTGTATTTGGATTTGCAGATGTGGTAAAGCCACCCTTTTAGTTTGTAAGAAATGCATTAGTTAAAAAAGTGTTTGTTAACATTCTTTGTTGTGTATTATAATAGTGACCTCAAACCAGAAAATATACTTGTAAGGACTACGTCCTGTGAATCAGATGGTGGTACCCCATTTCCAACTTTGAAGATTGCAGATTTTGGCTTGTCAAAGGTGTGTATTAACTAATCAGGGGATTTAATTTTTTTATTGGTTTGCTAATATGAATGAACTTTTTTTCTATTTTTCATCATTTTATAAAACATTTATATGATAGGTTTGTTCCTCAAAAAGTCAAAGCCAGGTGAATGTGGATACATGTTGGTTATCTTCAGCATGTGGTTCTGACTTCTTCATGGCTCCAGAGGTGTTTGAAGGCCATTACACAGCCAAAGCTGACGTCTTTGCTTTAGGTAACTTTTGGATCAATACTTGGGTTTATGTAACTGTGATGCTTGTAATGGTGTCACAATGGTCAATTTTTAGGAAGTGGGTGCTGACATAGAACCTAGGTATGGCTTAATTCCTAAGCAAACTGTTTTTATAAATGATTTCTAATCTTGATGCTTGTGAAAAATGTACTTGTATTTCTAAAAATCCTAGCAACAATTTGGGTTTCCTTGTCAAGGGCCGTATTGTTTCCTCTCATTTTTTCTGTCCAATGTGTGGTTGTTTTAGCTTTTGAAAAAATAAGGCATCCAATTTGTTTTTAAACATGATAGATTGGCATTCAAAATTGTTCACTATCAACGTTTACCCTGGTTTACCCATCCGTTGATGACCTACTAGGAGAGTGTTTTCAATGACTGGTAATATTGGGTACACCCTTCTTTGAACCTAAATGGGAAATTTTTGTCTATTGACCATTAAGGTTGTTAATATTAAGCCAAAAAGTCAGAGACTGAATGTTTTTATTGTTTGTTAAAAATTTGAATCGGATCGGATCGCTTAAGTGGTTACTCTCTTCATACTAAAAACGTGTTTTCACGTTTGTTATTCTGCGTGAAACAGCACAACGGGAAAGGAGTGATTGACAGGTTTTACGAGCGACGCAGACATTAAACTTGTGTAAATAACCTGTGATTGGCTTGGCGTAAATAAAACACATTTGTTAAATTACACTGTCAGAGAGGAAATGCGTTCGTTAATTTACACTGTAAAAATGGATGCGTAACTGTAAATCTGCTGCCATTTACGGCAGTTCACATCAATGCGAAAAACTTGTATTTGGTCTATCAACGTGAAAAAAATTTATTTTAATTTATACCACATCACTGAAATGCGTTCAAATAGCTCTTAAAGAGCAGTCAATCTACAAAAGTCCAGTTCAGAATGATGTAATCACCTTGTGCGACAACGGGTCTGATACATTGGTTGGTGTGGGCATGGCTGTGGGTTTCATTATTGTTTGTGTTTGTTTAAGGAATCATGTTTTGGGCAATCATGGATCGTATAACATTCATTGATGCGACAACCAAAAAGGTGCTACTCGGCACGTATATTCGCCGTGACAAAGACGTCCTGCCTGTTGGTGAAGCTTTGCTCGATGACTCCAAGTTAAATCTAAGTGAACTTCTCACAAACACTGGCATCCGGAAAAACGTGATTTTCGCACGGGGCCTGGAACCAAGGAAAGCTTTGCAATCTTCCACATGTGTTTCGGCAAACAAATCAAAATTGAGGTGAGTTTGACAATATAAAATAAGTTTGTTTACATTTTTCCTTGTGTAAAAGTATTGTTATGTATATAGGCCTAAAGCATCAAATTTTTGAAAAATGAAAAACCAATTGATTCAAATTTAAAAAAAAAAGTTAAATACTCCGTGCTTTTCATTTTGACGTGCACGTCCCGAAACTTAATTAATTCTTTTGTATTCAAAGGGAACTCATTGCTGGAATGTTGAACCCCAACGCTGACATGAGACCAAACTCACAAGAACTGTCGAATAAGCTGAAAGCAGTGCTGAATCTAGAAACAAAGTAAGTTGCATCGATTTGACTATAAAATATTTCAAAACAAAAAGGGAGACATTAGACAAATGAAAGTAAATTGCGAACATTAAAACTACCAACACGTTCTTTGCAGGTTCAAAACGAAGCAAGTAGCAAAGAAATCGCCAAAGAAATCACCCGTAAAACTTTGCTCCAAAGTGAAAACGAAACCTGTGCTTCCCTGTGTCGATGCCCGCAGCCCGGTGACCATTGAGCAATGCCGAAGACCCAAGAGGGGGCATCTACATAGGATCGTATGTGCCAACGATGCGTGCAGTGAAGAAGCCAACAATGCAATTGCCGCTGATACTGCTGCTAGTGTCGAGCACCCCACCAAGCGTGTTACACGTTCCTCGTCAAGTCGCGTAGCGGAGCGGAGTCCAACTCCGCCCACTGCTCCACGTGTGCTGCGAAGTAGAAAAGTCCGCCCAAGTGCAAGTGCAAGTACTATGCAAGACGAGACGTGCAGTGTTAGGCACTCTAAGTCGCCGCTTAAAGGTAGTAAATCGTGCGGTGCGGATGCAGAGTCAAGTGAAACAAATCCGTCCCCAAAAGCCACGACTACAGTTAAATCGAAGGAAATACTACGAGTTAGCAAGAAGGTCCCGGTGGAATGTGAAAAATCTGCTCGCGCTGCTAAAAGTGATCGGATTCTTCGTAGTTCGTTAACGACCCGACGTAAAACGCTGCGCGCTTGGAAGCGACGAGAAATCTGTAAACCCGCTGAAGAGAAAACAAACCTACCGCGTTGCAAGAAAAATGCAGCAATCACTGTGAACAAAAAGGGAAAGGAATCTCCCGTCACAGAGCCGAAGAAGGACGTAAAAACTGAAGACATTAATGATTCTGTATCTAGTGGAACCACGAGCCCAAACCCCCATCAAGTGGCCGTCAAGAAGCGATGGAAACATTTAAGTGGAAATAAGGTCAAAAAGGAGGCGGATGCGATACCGGTTGAGACTCTTGTCCGACCAGACTTGGGTACTGACAAAAGGCGCCGAGGCACTGTGATATCGATTTCAACAACTGGGACAAAACCTAAACATGTTTATTCCGCAACATCAAAGAATCCAAATATCTCCAGAACAATTAGCAAAGAACAGATGATGGAGGCTGATGAGAGTTTCCGTGAATTCCATCGACCTGTCCCAACACGAACCCGGCCTTCCTTAAAGCAGCAGATCAAAGAATCTGTCAGACCGCCGCTTGCTACCTTTCCCAAACCAAAGGCCACGCCAGACGCCAATCGACGTTTAGCGGCTCAACCTCCCAAACTGCGTCTAAAAGGCGATAAACGAATTGGGAACCCTGACTATGTTTCACCAGAAGGACAGGCTAAACCTAAAGAAACCGACGAAAAGTTTTTCGCCAGTCCGCACGCACAATCATCTTTCGTCAGCGAAAGTAACTCAGCGCATGTGCTAAAACGGAAGCTCTCTGGGCCCCGAGAAGAGTCGACTCCAAAACGACCAAGGTACGACATCCCGTCCAAGATGTTCTACTCCGGAAGCTGGCAGCCCGCGCCGTGGTCGCAACGCTCAACACACAGCTGTTTACCTTTAAACCACAATTTTAGCCCAAGTCAAACAATACCTACATATTCGCAAGCTTTCCGTTGGTCTCTAAATTCCCTGTCGGTTGGCAACAGCCCACGGATGTCGACTCGTCCAAGTGTCTCCTCATCTCTTCCACCAAGTCCCCACACCGGCGGATCATCGGGTAGGTATCTCGCGTCGTATTTCGACGGCGTTAACCAGCCCCTAATTCCGCAAATCTACAAATCGACTCCAGAGCCTTCCTATCAACGCCGCTCGCTCGATTGCCCGGCCCTGCCTCGCACCAATCCAATGCTGTCGCCAGATTTGTTCGTCCGCGCCTACGCTCGCAAATCGATTTCTCACGACCTATCCCCGGCATCACCTTGTCCGTTTTTGCTTCAGGGCCCACCGACTGTCCCTCCAGTTGACTGAACGGTGAGCCACAAGATAAACTTTGGTCTCTTCGATTTATGTGTATGGGTTTGAATTTAGGCATAAGCCTGTGCGTTCGGTTGGTACCTTGTCTCTAAAATCCCGTAACCAACACATGTGCCAAACTACAGCCTTTTCAGTAAGTGGCGAAAAGTTTGTTGATTGTCGGTATGAAACACAAATCAAAATACAAAACGAAATAAATTCCCAAGTGAAATGTGTGTATCGGTAGCTTATTTGTTGCTGAGTAAGCGCTACATTAAATCTGTGCCTTGTTTTGCAAATTGTTGCTCTTTGCTTTGCTAGGTGCCCTCGCAAAAACTTGTTCTGTTCTATCTTTACTAGGCGCTGTCAAATCCGTTTGCAAAGGTTTTCTGCAAAATTTCAGCGCACTGTGAACGACGCTTTGTGCGTTGCGTGTCCTTATGTAATTGGTTGAAGCTCATTGTTGCAAAGCTTGGCCATTCCTATGTCAAGAACTGATATAGGCAACGTGCATAATCATTCGCTTACCAACTGTGTTTTGACCAGTGTTTGTTGTGGTTTAGATGGATATACATACCACTTATAATGGCAGACGATATAACGAACGTGGTTTCGCTCTGAAAAGATGCTCTTACCATACTCAAGTTACATGCACATGCGGGTTTTAGGGATATGCAGACCCAATACATGCAGTTTTATTGACTTGATCGTACAATTTAAAATTGAAGTCAAAAGTGTTCTTTTCGTGACGAAAATGGCACCTACTGAAAAGTGTTCTCTCAACAACTTTAAGCAACTCTCTATCTAGCTATTGTTTACGATTGCTTGTTCTTTTTCTTTTTCGGTTCATTGACATGAAATATGTATCCTTGTTTTTGAGATTTCCTGACTATTTCCACAGTTGTCGGTTCTCTTTTCACGCTTTTCCTCTATTTTGTTTGTTGGCTGCTTTTTTGACACATTAAATGTATTTCCTTTCATGGAATAAAACGCTCCAACCATGGGGTCCAATGTAATAGACTGACACGGCTGGAATGACATGGGACTTTTTCTAGATTACAAGCCTTTCCACAGACCTNCATGAAATATGTATCCTTGTTTTCGAGATTTCCTGCCTATTTCCACAGTTGTCGGTTCTCTTTTCACGCTTTTCCCCTTTTTTGTTTGTTGGCTGCTTTTTCGACACATTAAATGTATTTCCTTTCATGGAATAAAACGCTCCAACCATGGAGTCCAATGTACTAATAGACTGACAGGGCTGGAATGACATGGGACTTTTTTCTAGATTACAAGCCTTTCCACAGACCTTTAATCAGAGTCACTGTANTTTTTCTAGATTACAAGCCTTTCCACAGACCTTTAATCAGAGTCACTGTATATATGTTGCTTATCTAAAGAACTTCGCAAGATGCATACAATACAGAATATTGACGTTTTTAAAAAAAACTTGCATTTAAAAAACACGTTTCACAATTTCCTGGCAGAGTCGGGGTTTTAGGGATGGATAAGTTGTAAACACGCGGATCGTGATGAAACTGTATCTTTTACTTGACAAAGTATAAGTGAGATCTACAACCTTTTCATATATGCTGTGTAGAAAAAGGTAACGCAGATACATTGCGTAAAAAAGATAGTCGAGCAGGAATATGAAAACGAAGCGCGGCGCATTCAGCAATGATGCCTCCAGGGCTCAATGCAAAATTAGACAAAAAATGACTGCAAGCAAATCCTGTAAAAGCCTCGGATCTACTGGCTGTAATCGATAGGTTCTACATTTAAGAGGTTTTGCTTTGGCATGTTTTGGAAACCCATTTCCGACTACATTTTCAATTAGTTATAGGGCTACCTAGCGTAAGGTATCCGCTAGGTGGCGATCGACACCATCGTTTCTAATTTTCTTTTCTGAGGATCGACGGTTGCGCACAGATGAGCACTGCTGTTTCGAGCATGTTCCGCGGGGACCCTTGTACCCTCTGTTGATGTTCAGGACACAACAAAGTTCTGTTTTAATCAATGACAAACCCCACCATTGTGAAAGTAACCTGGGGACCTTTCAGTTGGCAGGATAAGTTTTTGAGGTTGGAGAACGGAAACACAAATGTTGATACAAAACAGCGAGTTTTGGCACGTCTTGGCCAGTGGCATTACCTCAGTCAGATGAAATGCTTCGATGTGGTGGGCGTTGGCCACTTGCGTTCAAAACCGTTATCTGTTAGGAATTGCTAAGGTTGGACCGTTTTTTGATGGATAAAAATGCTTTCAAAGTATACCAAATACCAACTGTTACAGGTTGAAAAGCGGCTTTGTGTCGCCGCAAATTCCTGGATAAGAATGTCATTTTTCCCAAATCCCCACCAATTCATCAACCGCCAATCGCCTTTCCGGGGTGTTTGGAAACGCATTAAAGACATGTCAGCGGAGGCAGCAAAGTTAANTGCGCCTCTTGCCCCACGAGGCCCGGGTGCGCCCGATGGCCCTGGTGGTCCAGTTCTGCCTCGTCCAGGTAACCCTGCGAATCACAAGTTTTGCTGTTAGTTGCATTTAAGATAGTTATTAGCGATTTAAAAGTATACATTTTACTGTTGGTATGAGATGGATAGCTTCCAGTAAATTTAATGAAACCCGCTAACCTGCTATTAACCAATCTACCCACGCGCGCATGTTGTAAAGTACCTGGCGTTCCAGTAACACCTGCCGGGCCTTGAATTCCAATTCCTGGCGGGCCACGCTCCCCTTTGTCACCGATCAGACCTTCAATGCAAACAAGTTAGACGGGATCTAGTTGAACAAAGCTATATTCTAAACTAACCTCTGTCCCCACGTGAACCTTTAGATCCGGCGACGCCTGGGTAACCTCTTGGACCCAAAGGTCCTTCGAATCCCTGATGTCCTGCAGAGATACAACAACGGTTGGTGAAATAAATTAAACTATTGGTTTGTAAATATTTTTTGTTGTGGTTTGCTGCGTACCTTGTGGTCCAGTGGGTCCACGGGGCCCGGGAGGTCCTGGTGGACCGCGGACAGTTCGAATTCTTGATGGTCGATATGTTTGCGACGATGAACCTTGTGTCTTCCGGTCGTACTCTGTTTACGAGAAAAAACGTATAAGGCTTGGGCAAGTGCAGCATGCAAGGCGACGTGTATGTGCCACCATGAACACGCACCCTGGCCAGTGACCTATGGCTACACTTTGATAGTGGTAAATATGTTCTGTTGGTAAGGAAACTCATGTCCCTTTGCCTGCCTGCCTGCCCGCCTGCAGTGACACTGTGTTGTCGGAGCACTTGAGACAGCAGACAAGCAGCAACCATGATAAGGTGCAAATAACACTCTTATGTCACAGACCTTGTTGGAACAAACCACATTCCAGTAGGCAGTCAAGTAGCATGACCGACCGGGTTTCGTTGCGAAGAATAAACAACGAATTTGCGATGCAACAAACTCAAAAGAGGCATGTGAAGCTTTAAAGTTTGTAAGAAAAAACAAATTGAAACAACTGATGAGTGCTTGATTACATCATGGTTTGTTTTTATCTTCTATACTTCTTTAAACAAATGATTTGGCGGCATATGATTTCCTCTGGCATTATTGGTGTGTCAATGCTGTAAAAGACACCACCAAAAAATATTAATGATGCCTGGTTTCAAATGTTACTTTGGACAAACGTTTTAGATTTTTTCCCGAATTTAGATTTTTAAGATTTCCGGGGTGAATGGAAAAGTCATTAAAACTGGCTCTGTTGTTCAAGCATTGTCAGTGTCCCAAAAACCGCAACGCAATCGTTTGTTTGGAAAGCGTCGTTTATTGGGTGGAGGGGCGTGTTTCCTCATTCTTTGCAGCCGATTTCAACCGCCACGAATTGCGCAAAGGTTACAAATATGCGCCTTGTTTACCCTGTCGACGGTGGCGCAACCCTCGGCCGTCACAACATATTTTGTCGGATAGTAAAGTACGGGTGGCGATGATGAATCGTCAGGTTCGCAGCACTTGTAACTATGTATACATACACGACATTTCAATCCCACCCTCCACGTTTATGGACCTACCTTGGGATAGACGAAAAGCAAAATCATCGCTCACGGTTTTCGTACATACCGCGACCGATTCTCTTTGAAGTTTTTCGAACCTATCGCTTCAGGTAACACCGTATCGCTTTTGTGTTTTTCGGGGAGTAAGACATTTTTACGGCCCGCTTGAACGGGACTGAAAGCGGCACAAATTCAAAAGCCGACGCGCGTAGCCATCAATCAACAGGAACGACACGAGAGGGTCGACTTAATCTGAAATCTATTCGGCGGCTTGGGCCAACAAACGCTTGACGGAATTAAAAGTAAACAGTCGACCTGAAAAAAGATGAAACGGCTTAGAGGCGAGTCGAGCGCATTATGGGTGTAAGTTGTCAGAGTGGCGGCTAAGTGTGCAATGCCAGGTTGGCACGCGCTACTTGTCAAAATACAAAGATCGGAGCTGGGCGTGTAATTTTGACGTCCCTGTGACATTTGGTGATTCTTCAAAAGGATTTCTAGACAATGTCGTTTCAAGTCTATGTGGAAATAATATTTGGCAACTATGGCACAAAATATACATTAAAAATAGCCAATCCGCAATTTGAAGCTAAATCCTAATCTTTTTTACTTCCTAGATTCGAAAGTATGTTGGGTCTTGATTTCACAAGGTATAATTTTCACAAGCAAAGGTTTGACCTTTAACATGCGAAATCGTATACAAGACGCAAATCCCGTATAACTTTATTGCTGTAAATTCAAAAGCCACCCTTGTTGGGCACAATTTACTGCTACAGGAGATGCCATATCCACTAAGCCACGGTTGCTAGAACTTAGAAAATGCGTGTTTTACGGGTGTCAGTAGCTGGTACTGGCGACACAAAGACGCCAGTGTCTTTTTGCACTTGCGTCGGCCGCCATCTTCAAAGCCGTTAAAGATATAAATCAAACCAATGTCATAATGCGATTCGCAATTGCTCGCCCAACCTGCGCTACCGAGGGCAAATACATTGGTCCGACACGGCAAATATATATACGGAACAATTCTTTAGTGGCCTCGTGTACAGAGCTGCATAGTTTGGGCCCAGATTTGTTTGACTTTGTCAAGCGGGCTTGGAGAGAAGCAAACACAATTTGCATCCGCAGATCCCTTTCATTACGCTTGCTTACATATCAATCTTTGTTAGTCGCACTCGTAATGTTGACTACTTAAGCACAGTATTGGGCACTTTGAGCACCCGTAAAGGGGGCCAAAGTGCGATTGATGCCACTTTTGTCTCCTCACAGATTACGATTAACGGTCCAAAAGTCGAACGAACTTGGCCGTAACGGGGCGCGTATTTGCTAACGATTGTTACCGTAAAATGGAGCGGTGTCTACAAACGATACAATGCACGAGTGAAGAGCTACATAGCTGTGTGACAGGCAGAGTGGGCACGGGAAACTCTGTTAGGAAATATGCTATTTGCATTACTTCAATCACGATGGGGTTTCACTTAAGTCCTCACCGTCAATCATTGCCTGGCAAATTTTGCGCGCAATTATTTCCATTTGCTCCGATGACGCATCGCCGTTTCCTGGATCGCCTTTAGCGCCGGGGGGTCCGGGGTACCCCTAAAACAATAAGTGACTGTTTGCTCACTCGTACTTAATGGAATGAAGTGCCAAAACCTAATACGTTGTTTTTTTGTCATACGGTGTCCATATTCGTAACTTGACTCGATGTTTTTGTCGTTTTAATAAAATAGATTGACTTACAGTGTCTCCGGGTGTTCCTGGTGGTCCTGGGGTTCCCCTCGGTCCTACTTGTCCCTAAATAGTCAGCACATGAAAAGTGGACAATGCTGTAAGATTTTTATAAAAATTCATCCTCAAAAAACCCAAACAGTCGTTTACACTTGAACGTATTTTAATGTTTTCCGTCAGACAAACGCTAAAATGTGAAACAGCATCACTCAACATGGACTCTTGAACATGCGTGAGAAGAGTGGTCGTGTGTACCAAGTTTGCCATCGGATTATTGGAAGACATATTCATCTGCCAACACGGGCGCCAATGTGCAAGTGGGTTGGCTTCAAAGTAGCTCGTTGGGCGGTGATGTAAATAAATGTCGATTTTACACCACTATTCAACGTTGAGTCAATAATGTCCTAATGTGGTTTACCCCTCCGTTTCTGTTGACACACACGAGCGCCCTGTGATCCGATTAAAACGAGAAAACCCGACTTTCGTGCTGTTCAAATAGCGAAATGTCATATAGCGAAAATCTTTTCAAAATGCCAAGCATCCCGTTGAACGCCCATGCAATCGTGCGTTAGCAAGTGTGGGCTGCAACAACGATGGAATTTTTTCCTCGCAAACTTAAAGGCCGCAAGTTTCATAGCAAGCCAATAACAGGACGAAAGCATGCTATTTTTGCTGCCAAGTATATTTGATGCGTGACTTGTGAGATGACTTACAACACGTCCGCTTGGCCCTGGGTAACCTCTCCGACCCTCCGCACCGATCAANGGTCGTTTACACTTGAACGTATTTTAATGTTTTCCGTCAGACAAATGCTAAAATGTGAAACAGCATCACTCAACATGGACTCTTGAACATGCGTGAGAAGAGTGGTCGTGTGTACCAAGTTTGCCATCGGATTATTGGAAAACATATTCATCTGCCAACACGGGCGCCAATGTGCAAGTGGGTTGGCTTCAAAGTAGCTCGTTGGGCGGTGATGTAAATAAATGTCGATTCTACACCACTATTCAACGTTGAGTCAATAATGTCCTAATGTGGTTTACCCCTCCGTTCCTGTTGACACACACGAGCGCCCTGTGATCCGATTAAAACGAGAAAACCCGACTTTCGTGCTGTTCAAATAGCGAAATGTCGTCGAAACCAAACGCGTCTTAAATCTTTTCAAAATACCAAGCATCCCGTTGAACGCCCATGCAATCGTGCGTTAGCAAGTGCGGGCTGCAACAACGATGGAATTTTACCTCGCAAACTTGAAGGCCGCAAGTTTCATAGCAAGCCAATAACAGGACGAAAGCATGCTATTTTTGCTGCCACATTCAGTGAAGAACTAACATGGTAATATCTGATTTGAGGTTCATGATATCGTGCCAAGTGTATTTGATGTCGTGACTTGTGAGATGACTTACAACACGTCCGCTTGGCCCAGGGTAACCTCTCCGACCCTCCGCACCGATCAAACCCTGGTAGTGTTATGTCTTTTATTGCGCTAAATATGATTATTGTGCAGCTGATATTTATTCTTTCCTCACCTGTTGTCCTTGTGGGCCGACTGGGCCCTGTTGTCCCGGATCGCACTTTTCTTCTTTGCCTCCTCCGAAATCCTACAACGATTAAGTGCAAAAATGCGGTGATGATTATTTTAGCCAGTGTTTGTAAATGTAACGATGGTCAAGTTCTTACTGCAACTGCTTGCTTAATGAGAACCTCAATCGTTTCGTCATCAACAAATCCCATTCCCATCAGATCGTCACTTCCCGATTGGTGGCCGGGCGGGCCAGGGGGTCCTCGAAGACCGGGAGGACCTTGCAAACCGATTGGTCCCACCGGCCCAGGTTTTCCATCTTGGCCCTAAATACAAGCCACAGTTGTTTCCCGTATTTAAAATAACCAAAAAAAATCTTGCAACAATAATGTGTTACTTAAAAGGTAACTGTTTGTACGTTATTTTAAGAGTTCATGTTGTGCAACGAAAACTGCTCATATGGCCTTACTGGGTTTCCTTTTTCTCCACTTGACCCCTTTTCCCCTTTGCTACCCTGTAAAAAATAATTGTTTGTTATTGTAGGTTTTCTGTCTTTGGGTCGTAGAAATGGTTTTGGGACTAAAACTTTATGTTTCGAGTTGACGTTAAAGTTGACGTTCTACGGAACTTACTGTTAAACTGTGAACTCTTGCATATCGCGTTTGCCGAATACCCAAAGCGGATGTTTGTACAATTTCATCACATTGGGATCGAGTTACAAAACATTGCATTTCTCAATCAGTAACCCTTACCGGAATTCCATTAGCACCGGGCGCACATGAACACTTGCTGCTCACTAACTTCGGCGGGGCCTTTGGCGGTCCTGCAAAGTATGCGAAACACTTGATTCTGTTCCATTACGGGCATCAATGCCGCAGACGCAATAAATCAAGATTGTGTCAATACGCCAGCAGTCATCACAATCCATCAGCGGTAGTGGTGGGCGATTCGCGCTTTGCTGTTCAGATGGATTACGATTTATTAACAGCGCACTTTCCTGTTCGTAACGTTTTTGTCGCTTGAGACAGTTCAGGGGCAAAAACCTTTTTAATCTTGAAAAATACTCAAGCATTGATTTCAAATTTAGATTGTTTGGTAAAAAAACAAATGCCGATCGCGAAGCATCTGGCGATGGCAAGAATTTTGTTTACCAGAGAACAACTTCTCTGAATAACCGCAGAGTCCACGGAGAGATTCTAAAGTGCATTACTCTGTAGTACCGAACGCTGCGCGCCTTATAAACACATATATAATGACTACAACAGTACGTCGTACCAAGAAGTCGAAAATTCCGACCGCACGTTTTATTAAACAACTGATAATAGTGAGTTACAAGGTGCCTATGCAAAAAGTAACCAACACAATTTGAGCTGAGTACCAAATCTAATGCGGTGTGCAAATCATGCACAGGGACAAGGGGTTACAACGGTGATTGGCAATCCGGAAACGGTACAAAAGCATATTAGAACCGCAAAATGCAGGTTGGTGTTGCTGGCGCGAGATAAACACGATACCACATCCGCGATTTCAAGGTGGTGGTATTTGGAAGACTTGCCGAAGTGTCTCACTGATTGTGTACGAGATTAGAATTTACATAAAGACCAGAGCATAGGAGTTTGCTCAAGCGGAAGTCGTGCCTAAATACATCCTCTGTGTAGAACAATTTGAAAGTCATAAGTTGTTACTGCCGCTGCAGATGCCAAGGTTTGCGGTCAGACAAGCCCGAATGTGTTGACACAATTAACGTTCAACAGGGGGACAAACAAAGTCGCCGCAGCATACAAAAATTGTAGCATTAAACTTTTCCAATTTGAATGGGTGAACTGGGACACAAAGTTGTCATCAGACGCCTGTCTACCAAACGAAAAAAAACAAAAAATCTGGACGTCACTTTTTTGAAAAAAACTGTAAACAAAACAACAATATGGTTTGAAATGAGACCCACAACTATTGACATAAAATTTTAGTGGCTTTTCTTTTTTCGAAAATAATGCAAATCGCAACATTGTTTTACCTAAGGGTGACAAGGTGATGCCGAGTACTTAACGTAAAAATATTTTTTCGCAAAGGTTCAAGCACCTGACACTACCGTCACCCATAAACGCTTAAGTTCGGGTCACATAACAAGTCGATTTTAGCAAAAAAAATCGATGGGAAGTCCGAACTGTTTCGTGACGAACTAGCCGCCGACAGAGGATTAACTATCCATGCTCGGGCATAGGTAAAGTGGGTGGCCAGGATTAGAAACACTTTCCCATATTAAGCAAAGTTTGAACTGCTGATAGCAGTCATTTGCAGGCTCTTCGCACGCACTATGTACGTTTGGAGCCGGGCCAACTAGCGAAATGTGAGGCGCACACCTTCGCTTGTCTACATGGACGGATAATACGAAATAATGCAGAGTGACTTGTCAAAATGATCGGATTCGCTGAAACGTTTCGATCGCACTTGCTGTCGCCTAACTAAATGCAAATTCGGCGCTATCAAAAAAGTTTATAGGAAGTCACTGGCAAAATTCGATTAAGTCTTATATGACTTGATAATATTTAAACATATTTACCCATCTCCTTTAACGTTTAAGACGGGCTTGTTAAAAATTCAATGATATGTGATGTTTATTATTTTTGATCAGAATTGTGAAACTGTCCAACACAAATTGACCAACTAATGCCTTTGCAACAAACTATTCACAAAATGTCAGGTACAAATGTGACGTGAGTAATTTCCAACACAACACCCTTTATTTACTGAAAAACAAAATGTCTCACTTGGCTGTTACAACAGATACGCACCTGTTCAAAACTCACGAGATAAAATGACTTGACTTGACTAATATTTTCCCACGACCTAAACGATTGAGTCGATCAAGTCAAAATACGGACCCCCCACGAGGCAATATCCAACTTGAGCTCTTAAATACTTCGCCGCTTGCCGAAACACGTTTGCATTGAGAAGCTGCTTCGTATAATTCATGCAACGAACTGTAAACTCATGTGGTAACTAGCATACCCAACGGGATCGCGTGGGCAGTTTGAGGCTTAACAGACTTCGGAATGAGAAAGGTTAGTTTTTAAGGGTATTGAACTTCCGTACGATGTCCTAATGGTGACCTAATAAGGCACTTAATGCTTTTCAATTCGCTAGAGCCTTCGCCTTGAACAATGTGGCAATATGTTAGATCAAAAGAATGGGTCATGAGTCTGGCCCCAAACCGCTAAAGTCGCGGGTTTAAAGTCGTTTTATAAATAATTTTTTAATCGTGGACGTTTTTGGACTGATTTGGAAGAAAAGTAATTCACAACTGTAAAAGAGCAAAAAAAAAGAGCATGTCAAACATACAACGTCAAATTCGCGTTCTTGTTTTAACCGAGCAGCGAGTCACATGGCATTGAAACGTGCCGCAGACAGAATCGTTTCAGCATTTGATGACTTACCTTTATCAGGGACTGCCTTCTTGCCATTCGCTTCGCGGCACATTCGCCACTTAAGCTTCTTTCTGATAGACTCCAGACCAGCGTGGTTTTCCACCAGGAAGCTGTTTTTCTNAAAGAATGGGTCATGAGTCTGGCACCAAACCGCTAAAGTCACGGGTTTAAAGTCGTTTTATAAATAATTTTTTAATCGTGGACGTTTTTGGACTGATTTGGAAGAAAAGTAATTCACAACTGTAAAAGAGCAAAAAAAGAGCATGTCAAACATACAACGTCAAATTCGCGTTCGAGTTTTAACTGAGCAGCGAGTCACATGGCATTGAAACGTGCCGCAGACAGAATCGTTTCAGCATTTGATGACTTACCTTTATCAGGGACTGCCTTCTTGCCATTCGCTTCGCGGCACATTCGCCACTTAAGCTTCTTTCTGATAGACTCCAGACCAGCGTGGTTTTCCACCAGGAAGCTGTTTTTCTTTTCGGGTTCTGACGCAAGGGCTGCTACGGATGCCTGGCTGTCCCCACCGACCCCCACCGCAACAATACGAGCTCCTGACGCACAAGCAAAATTGTTAGTCGGTGCAGTGGTGTAGTAGCGACGTTTCAGGTGTATTTTATGTTGATTGGCATCTACTTGGAATTTTGTACGTAATAACGCTAATGGTGCATTAAATCAATCCACTCTGGGAATGAATCCGCGATTTTCAAGGCACGTACTTGACATCAGACTTCAAACATTTGTCGAAAACAACGAAACTAATGGAACGTTCAAAAGTGGTCACCGTTTTTCGAACGTTTAAAAAGTGGCCGAATATAGCAAACCTGTCTCTTTCAGACGACGCGCGGCGTTTTCGTAACTATCCACAGAGTTTCCTGCCGTCACAGCCAATACCACGTGACGAGATTCCGCACGAGTAACGTTGGGTCGAAGAACGTATGACGTCACAATATCCAGCGCCCTGCCCAAATATGGTTGGCCTCCTGAATAATGCAAATGTATGGTTTTAGCCTCGTCTTTTATACTGATCAACAAACAGTCAGTACAAATATCACATTAAACTTGATGGACACACCTAGTTGTTGAATAAGATCGATCGTCGTCCAAATTGACTGTCGTGTCGTATGCTCCCCGAGGTCGAGTTCAATATTTGGTTCGTTGCCATATTGCACGAACGACACGCGAGTTTTATCAGAGTTGAAAAATTTAGACGCACTTTTATCTTCGGCCACATGAAATCTGCAGTAAAATTACAAAAATATTTTGCCTCTGCAGTAAAATTACAAAATAATTACAAATAAGGACTTCTAGCAACGGGCTGTGACTTATTTTTAATATTTTGGTTGGTAACAAAACATTACCGTGCAGACGGATCCATTTCGGCCACATCGAATTCCTCGATAAGGAGTTTCAGCCAATCGCAAAGTGCATCAAAAGCTTCTGGATTCACGTGACTCGAGCCGTCAAACAAGATCACGAGTTCGGTTTTTCCGGAAAGACATGACGGATCTAAAATAATAACACATGATTCTACATTTGCCCTGCTATGAATTGGGTGTAACAATGTCGCAGTATGTAGACATGATGTAAGATAAGGCACAGGCTCGCGTCCCGAAAAATAAGCAATCGCCTCAGCAGGGAAATCTATCATGGCTGTATACCGAGAGCAAATAGTCGGCTTCGGCGGAAACCGGGACTCCTAATCTCGGCTCTCGGATCGCTTCGACCATCGAGGGTTTTGTGGACAAAACGCAACGCGCCATAAGGCGATTACAACAAGCACTTTGGAGATCAGCCGAATAAAAGAAGTGTTTTCCAACGCGACCTGACGCGATTTTACATTTGTCATTACAAAAGGTGGCCCCGGAACGCCCCGGACACAATAAAACATGTTTTGGACAGACCGCGCCTGTTGCGGACGTCACACACCGTAAAGAATGTGGCAGTTGTTTTTTTGTTTTCGCTGATAAATTATCTTTAAAGTGTCTGTAACGCAACTTGTAACCAAAATCAGTGCGTTTCAACTTATGTTATTTTTGAACATTCCACGCATACCATTTGTCTTGACCAAAAAAACTCGCAGAAACAATTAAAGTTTAAGCAAGAGGGTGTTATGTTATCGTGACTTCTATTTTATGACGCTACTTGAGTTCGCTATAAAGTTGAAACTGTGCAGAAAAAAACCCAAAGCTAAATTATCTAAAACTGAAATTTGTTTTTGTGATATCAGCACATCCGGATCTGGAGTTGTTTTGTAGAGCACGTTTTTCGCAAATACGACAAACAAGAGCTCGATTACAATAGATACTGAAAGCACTTCGAGACTACGATTTACTTTTGGAATATATTACACAAAAACAGGTTGGACACAGATATCGAAATAAAGACGACGAGGTCTGCTCTTATTCGACTTTGACACTGTCAAGTCACACCACCGGTTAGCCCAGCTTGCTTATCGATTTTGGCCAGTCAGCTTGCGAATAGAATACAGACAAGGGTCTGGTGCCACAGGCATCTTGTAACAACATTTCAAGGGACCCCTTCACGCGGGAGGTGCAATGAATACATAGCGTTAGATACATTTATGTCACGTTTGGGTAATTTGTCCACGCAGTAAAATATAAATACGGTCCTCTCGCGATGCAAAGAACGTTTGGCGTTGTTAAGATGAACAGATAAAACTTTAAATGACGTATGGCATTCATGCGATTATGGTGAAGTTTAACGGCATGTCACAAACCTAATAGTAAACCACTGTTTAAACAAAGGCTGTTGACACAGTTGATCAAACCGCACTTTGCGACATGATGGGCATGGGTCTGACAGAGGACAAAACAACATTTAGCAACATCGCCATTACGACTTTACTGCAGTCCCTGATGGCGTAGTCGTTGAGAACATGCCAACAAAGAAGGTCTCTAACATTTTCAATTTACTAGAGGTGGGAATGGCGGTTGATGTTCAGGACACAACAAAGTTCTGT